>KZ538735.1:1298-50311 GCA_000934665.2 Catajapyx aquilonaris
TTTTTCCCTTCCATATATATTCTTTCATCCGAGAGAAAAAGCGTTGGCAGCGTTAATTTTGCGCAGCTTCCACCGGAAAAGTTACACTCCGGCCTAATTGAGTTGGCGCAAATCCGATTACTTATAAGATTTCCGGCGCATTTACTCCCTCCTTTTCTAAATGGAGATCAGAAGTTTAGAAGGCGAGAGAAAAGTAAGAAGAAAACTTTTTTGGGTCGGACAAGAGCCGGCCGATTTGTCATCCCCTATATATTCAAACTTTTTTTTAATATAGTATATAAAATACTCCAACTTCATCTTTCCAAACATTTCCAAGCATGGGGAAAAAAAAGTTTCTTATAGGAAATTCCACCGAAGCGGAAAGATAATGGCTTAACGGAGGAAGATTTGATCGATTAGTCTGTTCTTTCCCCAAATTTTTTTTTCGTTTCTTCAGATTGAGAAGTCTGAAGAAAAGTAAGAGCGAAAGAAAGTATTAGAGAAAACAAGCGGGTTCTTTTTTTCCGATAAGCAAAGTTTTTTTTTTGTCTATTTTGGGGGGTGGAAAGTACGGATTCGGTTTTTATGTCATTCTTTTTACATTGCAATAATTTTATGGTGTGTCCTTTTAAGTGTTTGTGGACTGTTGGTCTTTCCCCGCACAGCAGTCCAGCACGAGCGAGGTCCCCGGAAGCCAAAGACGAAGGACGGCGCGTCTTCTGGAGGTTCGTCTGTGGTGTCGGATCAACAGGCCCGCATACCTCCATTGCTGTTTCCGACTCCTACGCACACGCACGCGCATCTCCACGCGCATTCTCACGCGCACTCGCACGTCCATTCGCACGCCCACGGCCACTCACACGGTCCCAATCATCCTGGCTCCACCCCTGGAGGCGGAGCTCCTTCGTCGCAACAGCAACAATCGCAGCCAAAAAGCGACGCGTTGACGGACGGATTTGTCGCTGGAGGTGCCCAACAGCCCTTGTTCGTACCGCAGCCACCTGCAGGGCTTCTGCAGATACTCATGTCGGCTGAGAAATGCCAGGTGAGGGACAACACTAAAAAAGATGATGAGGACGTATGACCTATTACGATTTTGTTTGTTGATTTTTATTAGCAAATTTGGATACAGCTTTTTGGTACGCAGGTTAGTGGTTTTATTCTTCCTTTTACATTTCTTGTGTTGTGGGGGGATTTTTTTGTTGTTGTTGTCATTATAGGAGAATGCTGGGAGTCAGGGCAGAAACAGTACAGACCAAAAAACACGCAATCTGTGTGCGTATTATCCGTGCATCTAAAAAAAAAATCCGAAAAAATGTCTCGCAAACAAAGAAATATAAAAGACTTTTTCTTGTTTTATTATTTTGATTACCTTAGTTAAAGCAACAGACTATGTACAATCTGACACAAAAAGTTTTGGCCACTTTTTGCCCTTCCGTTCATTTTCGGCCAAAACTTTTTGTGACAGATAGTACTACATTAAAAATCTGTGATAGGTCATTTTTACTGTGTCTATAGCACCATTTTCCGATTATCCGGCGACACACGTGCTGTCATTATCCCGGATAATCGGGAGTACAGTGTAATTATTTAGTGCATTGTAATAATTTATATAATCTCTCAATTTGAGCGATAATTTCACAGCTTTGAGTCGAGCTTCTATAGGCCCTACTACATTACACAAATCTTGCAATACGAATGAAGCTGTGTGTTTTTTTTTAAATAATTACACTCGTATATAAATAAGTTGTCAGTGCAGTGAAACTTATCTCTGGAAACTTGTCCAATGCGATGATTATTTTCGCAATGTTGTTTTTCGTTCAAATTTAATGCGGACATATAATCCATAATAGATAGATTTTACTGCAAATTGTTTTAAACACTGATACTGTTGTGTGCGTGAACGTACATTTAGGCCACCCTTACAGTTTCTTTCTCGAAATTATATATATATAAAAAGTACGATAATTGCTTGAAGATTGGAGGACACAAAAAAAAATGTTGTTTACTCATAACTGCTTGCCAGAGGCACATTGCAGAAACCGATATTCGCTCGCAGAATTGTCAGCATTAAAAAACTTCTCCTTTTTTTTGTTGTTTGCGAAACGAACTTTTGTGTGTATGTACACACTGCAAAACTTTTGCTTCTCTGGTAATTACTCTTTTAAAAGAAAATCTGGTAACTTTTTTTTTTTCCACCCCCGTTATCCATCGGGGTCTTGCAAAAAAAAGTCGTGTAATGTTTGGTCTCTGCACCATTCGGCTGTTGACTTAAATCCCGGTTCTTTCTTTTTGTCGACATCCAGGAATTTATATGGAGTCCCAAGGCGGGCGAAAACGACGGCAGGTTCTCCATCCTTCATCCCACACCTTTGGCTCTGACTTTATCACCCACATGGGAGGCTTTGCAGGTACACATCAACCCAGGCTTTTTCAACAATGCGTTGGTATGTTGTTTTCACTTTTTAAAAAAATATTTGCAGGAGACGACAGCTCGACTGCTGTTCATGGCCGTACGATGGGTGAAATGCCTGGCGCCTTTCCAGACCCTGTCCAAAAGAGATCAGCTCCTTCTTCTCCAGGAGTCCTGGAAGGAGCTGTTCCTGCTGCATCTGGCACAGTGGTCCATACCATGGGATCTGAGCACTCTATTGACATGTCCCAAGGCCCAGGAAAGGCTGCCCAGGGACGAGCTGACAGCCAACGAGATCAAAACCATGCAGGTATTTCCACAGCCCTCTACTATATTAACATGCAAAAAAAGATACAGTGCGACGTAGTACAGGGCTTAGTATTTTCTGCTCGTTTGTATCTTTAATGCTGGGGTCGATTGCTTTTCCAACATTTGCAGTTTTCATGTCCCTGCCGGCCATATCCCCATCCCCCTCTCTCTTTTCGCCAAGTTAATCACAGATCTGGGCTCATGTTATTTTTTCATTAAAAAGGCCTAATAGAGCCTCAACTGCCGGATCATGTGCGTGTACTGAAGGGGGGAGTACTACAACATTTGTGTATCTTTGAACCCCTCCCTCCCAGGCTGCTCTCATCTGATCCATCCTCGCAGCCTCCCGCACTCAGCATCATGTTTCTCTATCCATAGGAAATCATGGGTCGCTTCAGGCAGCTGTCTCCGGATGGAAGCGAGTGTGGATGCATGAAGGCAGTCATTCTCTTCAAGCCAGGTTTGCTCACACATATTACTGTGGAAAAAAACAACAACGAATCAGTTGGGTTTAATTATTTGTGCAATTACGGTGTGTGATATTTTAATATATATTTTTGTTTCATTTTTAGTTTATTTCTGCGGAGTCTGGTGTGCACTCTAGCATGTGAGTTGGCATGTTCATAGAATTTCATTTGTAGCGCTCGCTTAGTTCAACACTGCAGGGATTGTATGGCACGTTGCGAAATGCTTCCTAAATAATTCCTAACGTATTGCAGAAACTCCTGGATTGTGTGATATCCAGCCTGTGGAAATGCTGCAGGACCAGGCGCAGTGCATCCTCAACGACTACATCCGCAGCCGGTTCCCCCGCCAGCCGACGCGCTTTGGACGACTGCTGCTCCTGGTGCCCAGCCTCAGAGCCATCCGAGAAAACACAGTCGAGAACCTCTTTTTCAAGGACACCATTGGAGAGATCCCTATCCACAGACTCCTCGGAGATATGTACCAAATGGAGAAGTTTGCTTAGTCTCTCAGTTACCACAAGTCTTTTTTGCTACAGTCTTACATGTAGTAGGTTACGTGTTTGGGATTTTCCTCCACTTCTCCACTCACTAGCGGGCGTACGATTCCCTGACTGCTGAAGAGGTATTCTCCCACCCGTTACAAGTCAACAAAAATTATGTGGGATGAACCAGCATGCATGTATTTTATTTGCCTTCCAAAAAAAAAAAACCCTCATCAGATAGGGATTCTTCTCTCCGCTATAACTACCAATGTAATACAAGTTGTTTCAGCTGTGATAATTGTGTGAATTCAGCTGCCAAAGATGTACAGTTCAGTTTTAAATGTCTTTCAATTCTTGCTACAATGTAAAATCCCAATAAAGATTTTGACTTGGCCGAAAACAGGTAAGAAACGCTTGAAACTTTTCACTCTTTATTTTCAGAAATTAGCAAATGAACCAACCAAAAAAAAAAAGGGAGCGGTTCAGTGTTTTGCTGCTCCACACCATTCTTCTATGCAACAAAACATTTTTTTTTCAGTATAAGAATAATAAAGAGAGGAGACTCGGGTGTTCACATTATTAATCATCATCGATCCTTCCTTCCTCTCTTCTTTAAAGGTCGTTGAGATCAACTACATCAACCTTGGCTTCCTCCAGTTGGGCTGAGACTTCAGACACTTTATCCACTGAAACGCATTCCACCTTTTGGGGGACAGCCAGATTGCGCCACGAGGAAGCCTCTGCTTTCTTCAGCTTCACCTCCACTTTGGTTCCCATCATGTTCACTGAGCTCTTATTCACACTCACAATCTGCGAAGACAGAGGTAAGATTAAATTAGGGCATGGTAAACAACGCCGCTTTCAAGATTTCACTTTTCAGAATCGAGTTACACAAAAATACATATCTAAATGACATACGCTGCTTACAGTACATGACTTGTTACAAATTAATCCATTTAAAGCAGTTGTTCTCAAAGTGTGGTCTGCAGCTCACCATACTTTCAGGTGGTCCCAAGAGTGAATTACAATATCGACTCGTATGCTTTCTACTTACTCCTTCAAGTTCCTGATCCAGCAGGAACGTCCCCTCTGAGCCAAAGTCCAGCCTGGCAACCAATCGAATAGGATTGATCTCCACGTAGGAGGTGTCTGGGTCGTAGTTCTTGGCATAGATGGCCACACAAACGTGACTGGCTGTTTGATGCCAGTCGTGCCTGCACTGCACCTCCAAGCCATCAGACTTGTCCTCAGTCCACACATGCGACCCCTTAGCGCAACCAACCTGCTCCAGGAATACTGAAAATTCAGTGGTACGGCGCTGGCAGCACGACCAGTACTTGAGGCCTTCGTGGAATATTGGGTAGCCTGGATGGTGCACGCAAGTCTCGTTGTCACTTGAGTTACCCGTGTAAGTGGCTTTGCATCCCTTGTTCTTGCAGGGTGTGCCCACTGCTATCTCCTCTGTAGAATTGGGAGCAGGGGACTCTTCTGCTGGCACTTCAGACTTATGTTGCTGCTGCTTCAGTGACGGGGCAATTGTTGGGATTAGCCGCATCTGCAAGGTACATTTGCATTTGGTGAATATTGACGCTCAAGTGAGTGGTTTTCTCACCCCCAGAATTACAACTAATATCTCCATGGCTCTATTGTGAAACATTTCTGATCAAATTTCTGTGTATTTTCCATTAGGAATGTTTACGTTAACGTAACAGACTCGAAAGGCTGGTCACAACATACTTTCATATGTGACCGGTGTATTTGGCTATAACAGCAGACTATAAAGCAGACTGATTTCCAATGTCCCTTGAAGTCCATTACATCTGAAGTCTAGTGCATTGAAATATTTGTTATACAGTTGACTCCGGATATAACAGACTTCAAGGTACTGCGGAAAAAAGTATGTTATAACCGATGTCCATTACAGCCACTTTTGTAACAAATACACAAGCTTTCTGCTCTCCAAGTGCTTATAATGCGCACCACTGCATTTATTAATGATTCTATTCACAAAAATTCAAAATTAGCTCACCCGTAAATTAGGCAGGACCCCAAAAAAATCTGTAATTTTATTCTACCGTCTCCTTGTTGCCAAATGTACCAGAAAAAGTATGATTTTGAGTAACTTAGATCAGTGACAGATGCCAAAATTACTCCCCCCTCTAATATTATCTACCTTCCTGCGCATGGGACAGGAAGTTAAATAATCAAAAACAGCATATTTTCCACGGAGGGGCCAAAAATATTCTGTTATAGCCGAAGTGATGTGAAAATATGTGCAGCACTGCAGTCCATACTCATATTTTCAATGCTTCTTCCAACTGCATTAAAGCTGGGCACTCCACATTCTTTGAGAGCAGTAGTTTGCAAAACTTTGAGGTCTTAGGCAAGTTTTCAGTCACTTTTGGTTGCATGAATCTTGAAATGACTACATTTTACTGGTTACTGGTTAAATGTGTAAACAAAATCTTCAAGGTACCATGGGCGTGTCCAGAGGTGGTCGTGGCAACCTCTCGGACTGCTTCGCTTCCCGAGACTTGTACTCAATGATCTCATCAGCTTTTGACTTGTCCACCTTAGGCTTCTCGGGCTCTGGAGGCTTGACTGGATTATGAAATGAAACGGCACATCCCTGCAATTAAGAGAATGTCAAATCAGTGATGATCATACAATGTTAACAGTAATATAAGATTGCTGTATATTTCCAAATTAGACCTCTCTTATTTTAAATTCAAACCCCATCCTGAAGAACAAGACGACACACTGAGTCCATCATGCACCATGAAAATGTCCCCGGGCCATTAAACTTCATTGCACAACTATTCAGAGAATGTCAGTTTATTTTTCCAGTGTGCAAAAAAACTGCAATTTTGTTGCCTTGCCAGCTGCTGACTCATTGTGAATTCCTGCAGCCCATCTAAGTCAGCAAAATCCTGACAAACTCCACCTCCATATGACATAATTCACATTCCCACTGCAGCTATAAATAGGTGCAAGAAAACTCCAATCTTGTCAACCAAAGATGTCAACATGAAACAAGTCCAATCAATCACTATCTGACACCATGCTACACATTTCATTGAAGTGGCCTCAATATTGTTTGAAGAATTTGAAAATCATGATTCCGTCACTGAATACTTTATTGCGGTTTAGTTAGGCATTTGAATGTACACTGTACTCCCGATAATCCGGGCTAAAGCTGCGTTTACATGTGAGCGATTTGATCAGCAATGTCATCGCAGAGCGATGAATCCAATTGTTTGGGGCAAATATCGATTGTTACTTGGTACCTGTTACTTTCGCCCCAAACAATTGGATTCATCACTGATCAAATCGCTCACATGTAAACGTTGCTTAATGACTGCACAGGTGTTGCTGGATAATTGAAAAACAAGGACAATCGAAAAATAGTTCTAGATACCATAAAAGTAAAGGCCATTTCACCCCCAAAAAAATGCGCGGCAAACGGCGCGCGTTGCGGCATATTTGTCGCGGGGCACATTATTGCCAATAATTAATAATAATTGGCGGGGCACACATTTGCCACTTGTTGCTGCCTCAAAATCTTTTTGTGTTTCGGCCTTAAGCTGTTCAGAGGTTTTAATGAACTATGGTACACACTGTACGCTGCTTTAAATAAGGTTTAATCAAAATAATGAAACTTCCAACACGTTTTTAGTTTGTCTCCTGGTAAAATTTATATTTCGTTGTTTGCATTTTTCAGACCTTTATTTATTTTCCTTTAATTGGGGGGGGGGGGGGGGNAAAAAAATGTCAATATGGCTTGCAAACAACGAAAGACTTTTACCAGTGTATTTTTCTGCGGGGGTGATGTACGAGTATTTGACTCGTAATGTTGCGGACTGGTCTTACTTATCAACAATCGCTTCATGTCGTGCGTCTGATCAACGGCTAGTCATTAGCCCAATTAGCCGCCAAATTAGCAACGACCATATAATGTTAACCAACAGCGTCCTGACTACCTTGATGTTCAGGAACTCTGTGAAATCAATGCACTTTCTGTTGCAGCAGCTCCATCCCTTGTAGGCATCGTGGAAGAAAGGCTCGCCGGGATGGTACCGGCACGAATCTGCAGATAAAGAAAAATTCCAACTGAAAATCTCTATACAAACGCCAATTATTCCAAAAAAAAAGAACGTAAAGAGACCATTGCAATAACCGGCCCTAATAATTACACAACAACAAAAAAGCCGCATGGCCCTACCTTCCCTGTTGGTGTTCGGATCGAACATCTTCCCGCATCCCCTGTTGTAGCAGAGCGACTGCCCGGCGTCCCCTGTCCCTGCCATGACGCTCCTTCCGACGCCAACGACGCCCCAACGGCTCTCTGGATAATAAAATAAAATTTCCAAAAGGAAAGTTCCAGAGAGAAAAATTACAACGAGCAAGCGCCGGTCCACTCTGCGCATGCGTCGAAAAAGTAGCTGTTTGTGTCGTACGCAACGTAACATAGCTGCTCAGTTTGACAAGTGGCGCCGTGGTTGTGGTGGCGGTCGGCAGTTGGAACTAGGGTGTCAGACAGAACAGAAGGGGTCAGGAATAGAACGGGCGTGTTTGTGTTGTGTTCTTGCCCGTGTGCCCACCGCGTCGATGCTGCCCGTTTAAACACACTGGCAAACACACCGGGGCGAGGACGAGTAAGTATCGGGGGGCGGCACAACACACGGGGAAGAGTAGACAGGGGAATGGAGGGGGAAAAAAAGAAGGGGGAGTGATGTGCTAGGCCTACTGTTTATAATGTAGGGCTTGACACACATTTTTCAGGTTGTCGTTGGAGGTCACCTTTTAGGGCGTAGGAAGGCTCTGGCCTGGTCTCGTTCTTGGAGAAGGTCAAGATGTGCCAGACGCACAGGTCAAAGTCAGTGCGACGTTCTAAATAGAACGAGCCGGCCGAGTTGAAATGATGTCGCTGGTACATTCCGCAGAATAGGACATGAAAACTGCTACAGTACCCACAGGCATAACTTCGCAAAAAGTCGGCGGTGACTGCTGCCCTTCCAGACACCGGATCTGATTGGTGCGGTCCATAAGAAATCCTCTTGAAACTGCCAGTGAGGTCGCAATATTTAGGATATGCTGAGAACTTCGTGTGTGGGTAGTATATTGGGTTACATGACTTACGAGAACCTCTAGCAGATGTTGAGCTGGCAGGACTCTTATGGCTAGCAATTGCCCGCTGCCGATTGTAGAGTTGAACGAGGGTGTCACTGTGTAGGAGGCGAATTGTGACTCATCCTGCGTTACTGAACAAAAGCGTCGTGGAATCATGTAACTGATAGGCATGAAAAATCATTTGTATGCTAATTGTGGTGCAAGTAGTTTTTTACTGTTGGTATGATCTCCTTTAAAGGGTATAAATAGATTTTAAAAGAAGGATGTGTCCTACTTCTAAAATACAATGATGTCAAGTATTGTGTTTACATGTACAGAGGAACTTTGAAAAAGTGAATGTGGGTATTGGAAATACGATTTTCAGTCAAGTAGCGAGGAAAATTCCTATGTCATAATTTAACTGCAGAATAACAGTTTGTTAATCAGGTGTCATTATGACAGCTTTTAACTTTACCTTTAATTGTGTATTAAATTTAAAACCATGCTCCTTGTACATATTGATGTAGTTATCAGTAATTATTGCAGTTTTACATTATTGGTTGTCTTTATTACAGTGGAAGTACAAGTGGAATACGATTACGAAGCTCAGGAATCAGATGAACTTACCATCCGCAAGGGTGATGTCATATTGGATGTGACTGAGCAAGACGGAGGCTGGTGGGAGGGGTCACTCAGGGGCAAGAGAGGCATGTTCCCAGACAACTTTGTCAAGGTAAAGACACTTCTGTTGCATTAAAGTAGTTGTTGAAAGCCTCGTGCAATGTGGCCACACCCATTCAAGTGTGTCACACATGAGTAGCAGATTCCGCAAGGTATACTTGCGGTCGGTCGCCCTTAATTGCATGACATTCGCTACTGAAAATCAGGCATATCGTTTGTTACTCTGCCGGTGCTCATTTGTTAAGTGCAGGAAGCTTGACTCACCAGTTCTCATTCGTTGCCCTAGGGTTAATGAAACAATGCAACCGAGCCAAGTGCTTGGTGAGTGAGGATTAATTGGCGATACACAACTGCTTTCACGCTACCTGAACATCGCATGAGAAGTAGTACATGGTTTTCCTTTCTACCGAATTACCACAAATGGGGCACATGTGAAGGAAGTATGCAGTATGAAGCATTGAAAGTGACAAATATGTAAACAGTGACCTGCATTATGCATGATGCATGTTCACACTTTCCGTATGCCTACCACATCTTATCACACTTTCCGCAACAAAAAATTGCTGATTAACACTATAGCATACAGTAAAGAGAATAAATTGAGCTGATAGCAACACTTTCCATTGTGCCAACTGGTCAACATCACCATTTACACCCGTTTTATGTGCAGAATTATTATTGTTCTGAATAATCGTACAGTATGACAACAGGAATTTCCCCCCTCTCTCGCAGATTGCTTCCGACAAAAACATTTGGGCGTTATAGTGTCTTTGTGGGACGTGAAGGAATTTCAGCGGGAATTCCATGAGCTGTCGGCCTCCTATAGATTTTCGGCGCCCCAACTAAAACATTGTCATTGGCCCATAAAAATCCGATTTGGAAAGGAAGGTCACAAGGTTCAATCATGTTACGGTGACTGAACCTACGTTATATGGTGAGTCACGCAGTTTCCTTATTTCGGATACGCCTTTTCAACCAGGTTTGCGCGCTAATTATACAATTGATCCGTTCATATAGAGTCGAACCTTGCGCAAGTTGCAGGTTACTTATCAGGATTAGGAAGGATTTCCCGGGAGATGTGATGGCAGCGTATTACTCCCGAGGGTGCCACAATCTCTCGTTTAGGGTGATAAGAAAAAAAAAAACTTGCTTCCAAAGTGAAATAATGTGCGAGATACTTTCAGGAGGCGATTACATATGTTTATTTTCGAGCTACCCATTGTCCGTGGCTTGAGGAATGTTAAACAGCCTCTTTTATCAGGACGGAGAGTCTTTGACAATGTTGCAAGTCCGGCTGACCCTTGATCTCATGGCTCGTGATTCACTTGGCCCGCCAGGCATTAAAAAGAGTTTTTGTCATCGCCAACATCGGAGACGTGATGCCACGTACCGCCCACCATAACCGCCGCAATTGCTTTATGCAAGGTGAATCGCAATTTCTTTCTTTTTTTGCAAGGCATGAAAACGTTATGTCCGCGGTTTTTTCTGGTAGAGAAACATGGTGATCCAAAATATTTGTCCGATTTGTGATGCGATTTGTTAATATTTTTGGATCACCCTGTATGTTTCTTGTTTGGGGTTTGAAGGATTAACGGCCTGAGAGGTACAGGGTGCAAACTTCATGACAACAATACATGGAGATCCAAAATCGCATCACAAATCGGACAAATATTTTTTTTTTGGATCTGATCCAAAATATTTGTCCGATTTATGATGCGATTTTGGATCACCATTGTTGCCAGGAAGTTTGAGTATATTTTGCACCCTGTACAGCTCAGGCCGTTAATCCTTAAAATTATGCTCTAGTTAGTACAGAAGACCGCCAATTTTTTTTGGGGGGGGTGTCCGTGTGAACAAGAACCAGTTCAGGTCTCGCAAGAATAATTTTTAGGGAGGGAAGGAGGGTCATGTGACGTCACTTTTTCCGGCCCTCTTCTTCTTCTTTTTTTTTTGTCCTTTCTGGTTGCTACTTGACTTGATTACAAGGGGGAAGGGAAGGCACAAGGCAGGAGGAGGAGGGTTTCATCAGTTGGAGATTGGACCTAGGTGGAAGTGGAGGTGATATAGCCAGATATGGTGCGTGAGTCTATACTGCTTGTCTATATGGGCTGTCAAAATATGTGTCGTAAAAGTCCAGAACTAGTTTTAGACCCTGCGGTCTAGTGCAATCCACTTTCGCTTCATTGCCTCAAGGTTGGCGATTTTTTTAACAAAAAAAATCGTGTTTTAACTGACAGTTGGTAGTATAAACGGCCCTAATAACGGTATTGTTTCGATCTTGCACGAATTGTTGAGAGAAAGTAGTATTTTTTTCACATTGCGGATCGATTTATGAACACGTATGGCTCAGGTGGGAATTCGAGATATGCTAGCGCAGTATCTTGTGATAAGTGCTTTGCGCAATAATTTCGAAAAACTATGTGTCATCTGTACTATCAGGGGGGGACAAAAAGAGAGCCCGCTAATAATTAGTCCGGAACTTTATGTCCTGTGATATTATATGAGCTAATTTTTATGAATATCTACTGGAGAAGTAAGCCAGTTAATAATGAGCTGCTGTCTTGCTTTTGATAGGATAGCTCATTAGTGTGGACCAGAGTTCCCTCATGTAAAATTACAATTTTGTGGCTGTAGTTGTCTCCAGGAATATACAATATTGCAAAAAATTTTAAACATTTAAACTATCCATCGAATATTTAATGGTAGCACTAGACAGGATGCGTGCAAATAATTTTTTTTTAAACCCTCTTTCATTCTTTCGCTATCTCTATATTTCCAAGTCCCGTGGGAATCAGCAGACACCCTCCAAACTTTCAATTATAATAATTGGCGTGGGTCAGTAACCTTCGAGGTCTCTTTTTGCAGGCACAAAGTTGGCAGGAAAAAGGGGGAAGAGGCCTAAGGTTATTTGGATGCAGAGGTTGTACCCCCAGACCACTCCTCCTTTACCTTTCTCCTATTTTTTTTCTCTCTTCTTCTTCTTACTCAGACTAGTTTCATCTTAGAATATAAACCAGTTGGCCTACTTGCTTTTATGGTCTTGCATGTTTGCACCACTCCGTTGAAGTTAGGGCTTATTTTTCGAGCTGATAGTTTTTTGCATTCTTTTAGGATCCTCGCAGAGATGTAGGGTGGAATTTGAATGTTTTTAAAAGAAATCGAGAGAGAACTATAGTTGCATTATGCAGGGATTGTACGTTGAAGTGAAGGGAGCGTGGAAAAAGTGTAATTTGACGCCGAAATTCAAGTGGGTGTTGCAAATTACCCGCGCCTAAAAATTGGCCCTCATTTTATACGAGGAATGCGCCCAAAAATTACCCAGTGCATGCCACGTAACAAAAGAAGAAGAAGAAGAAAAAAGAATTTAATCTGCGACTAAACCACTGTGTTTTAACGCAAATTGCATGTTGAGATTGCTCCAAAAGTTAAGTCGCATGTGGAACTTTTTTTTTAAAAAAAAAGAGGGTGCAAGTCATTGGCCGTTTGACATGTTGTTGTTTCTGCTGCTGGTGTTTGTTGTTGTTAGTTACTTGTACAATCATCAATGTTGCCTAACTTTCAGGATGAAACCAGAGCGGATTAAAGGGCGTTAGGGATATAGTCGCTAATAGTCGCAATTTCCCAGTGTCATTATGGTTTCGTGCGAAAAGGTCATTTAATACCCTGGCAAATAGTGAAAGCGAATATTACGATTGGAAGCCAGCTAGAGCTCAAGTAAATAAACTTCCTTTATGACAACGACCATTAGTAGCCTACAATGGCAATTTGGCCCCGTAATGTCTTCTCCACTTGGGAAAATTGTAATACGTGCGAAACTCATTACCTGGACGTAACATTTGCGAATTTACTGTTCGAGTTGAAAACGTGTTCAGCATTACTATTTTTTTAAAAAAGTGCTCTCCGGGTTCAGATGCCATTTAGACATGGCACGCCTCTTGACTTGTTGCCCCATGAAGAGTATTCAGAAGGTTTACGAACCTCTAGTAAATAAGAGAGGGGGGTAAACGCCCCATAAGAATACACGTAAGCAATATTACCGACACTTAGACCAGGATGCAATTATTGCTCCGGTCTGTGTTTTTTATATATATAAATATAATCCTGTGAGAGTCGAGGGTGGAATATATATTTAAAAAATGTTTGCACGTGAAGGAAAAGGGGGGTGTAAGAGGCAGTGAGGCGTAAAATACAAGCTTGCCAGGGCTTCGTGGGAATAAGAAAAAAACTGGGGCCGTGCATTTGGCTTCCGGAACATGTTTAGGGGGAGAAAAAAATAACAAGTGCGGTTTATTAGGGTTTAATCAGGCTCTTGCCCAATGGCGTGCCGGTAATGGATGAAATGTTCACGTTTCAGTTTTTTTTACAGGTTGGTATTGTTTTCGGTGAATAAACTTATGGAGTTAATTATTGCTCGCTAGATGGTCGATTCTTCTGTAGTTTGGGGCAGGCAATATTTTGTCGTGTGATAATATTTAATGAATTAGTGAAGACAGGGAGTGATGTCACCTTTGTTGTTTAAAGCAAGTGACCATAACAAAAGTGATATTATTTTGCGATTTTTTTTTTTCTGGGCGAAATCCTATACGTGCTGCCATAACGCCTGATGACTTACTAATGTTGAAGAAAATATTGGACCTGTTGTGAGTGACACATTGTTTTGTTTTTTTTTTAAAAAAAAAGAGGGGGTGTTTGCACGTTACATAAATCGTTTCGTGCACTGATTGCATTGACCAGGCGCGATTCTTTTGTGATGGGAACCCATTACTGACATGCGTGCGGGGGAGATTACGAGAGGAATTGTTTTATGGGCGCACATGGTCAGACTGGAGTGTGTCAAGGCGTTAGAGAGCATAATCAACACTTGTCATTCCCACCAAATAAAAAAAAAAAACGCGATGGGAAAATAAAAAAAAAGGAGGAGGGATGCACAATTCAATGGACTTCCGTTTTTTTCGGCCATGTTGCATCCTCAATGGTCCATTGGGTTCTGGGCCAGTGCTTTATTCGCCACTGCAGCCATAAGTTGGTAGGGTAAAAAGGGGATCCCGCGAACTTGGTGAGATATGTATGGGGTGCCCTTTTCCGAGACATTTGGACCCGATATTAGGGCGTTGGCGATGCTGGCCTCGTGAAGGGTAGGGATGAAGAGAGCTGTGTCGTTCCTGTGTTGTCGACGTCGGTACCAGTACGATTTGCAGAGGGCCAGGAAGGTGAGGGGGTAGAGCACCAGTGGTTTTTGGGGGGAAGTGGATGAATACGATGGCGGTGGTAGTAGATGTAACAGGCAGCAATAGTGCGTAGTGTGTTGCATAATAGGACCTTTTCTTTGCAGGTAATTAGGCATGACAGTAAAAGCTTCTCTGCAGCGGACAAAGTGAGCAAACCGGTCATTAGAAAAGGTGAGTGCGGCTCATTTTTAAGAATGAAGTTTCTTAATGAGTAGCAGATTCAATTGTTGGCTAAATTTTTATTGAATCTTAATGCACAGTGGACTTGGTGTGAAAGGAACAATAAGGGATTGTGGTGTGGATATTTAAATTACTTGGTTCGAGTGATTGCATAACCGTTGTGAAGTGTGTGTAGGAGTTGAATGGAATTCTTATCCCATTTGGGTGTGTTCAGATTTCTGTGGAACTATCCCAGAGAAAGTAGGGGGAACTTGTCATATTCTATTTATGACACAGGACTTGAGCAACATTAACAGGTTATAAAATTGCAATAGGAAAGGATTTAGATAGAAAATGTATTTAGAAAGCACCCTGAAATGAATTCCAAGTTTTTGCTGTTTGACATTGATCAGTAGCTGTTTGGGAACAGAAGGACAGGGAATAACGGAAGACAAGGTGTCTTGTATGGTAAAGTGTTGCTTGTGGTGTAAGACATTGAAATTTAACCCCTTGGTGTGCCGAATAAGTAAGATCAGTTTCAGATGACATTAGAAAAAAAAATCTTTTGAGAGGATGGCTCTTTTAGTGAATGGTACAAAACACTTCAAACGACAGGATATGTGGCATTACAGGTGAAAAGGGCCAAGGACAGACAAGTGCTGCAAAACTACATACCGAGGGGCATCCATTGCATAATGTGGGGAAGACGTGTCCAACATTTACAATTAACAAAAAATACCACTCACATTCAGTAGGAAACAGGTGCTGCTGGCTTCGTGTATGTGTATCTTTTTTTGATATTTTAATAACTTGTTGAAATTTCACATTTAATTCTGGGACACCCCCTATACACTGTATATGAGTATTATTGTCTTGCAACGTTATGCAAGTGTGGTGTTCCTATCATAGCCATCCACAGAATATGTAGGATAGGTTTTAAATGCTTCGTATTTCCATTATTTCCCACAATGACCAATTTTAAGTACTACATCACAATGAGCACTGCAGCAACTGCCATTTTTATATTAGTTGGTAACAATGAAACATTAACTATCCAATGAGGGATTTTGAATAATTCATGCATACTTGACTTCTGCTGGGAAGGCCTTCTTTCCCCTCTGATGATAATTTTTTTTTCTTAATTTGTTATCATTTCTCATTTGCACGCAAGTCAAATTAATGCTAATAATATTCAACATTCCCTTACAGGAGCTAAGAGTCGGAGATGTAAAGTACTGTACAGTTACACCCCTGCTCATGAGGATGAACTGGAGCTGAAAGTGGATGAAGTAATAGATTTCATGGAGGAAATTGAGGAGGGCTGGTGGAAAGGGCAGCTGCGAGGAAAGGTGGGTGATTTTTTTGATACATTTTCAGTGTGTGCCGAACCGAAATTCGCAAATGGCTTACTGTACACGAGATTCATCAATTTACAAATCCGTTGAATTCTTAAGTCCCTACTCTCATAAGAGAAGCAGAATTTGTTTGTGTGGAGTGGGAAAGTTGTGGGTAATGTTTCTCACTGCTGTGTATTAATTATTTTGTGTTTTTGCTAAACTTATTATTTGCAAGGACCAAGTATGTCGCAAAGCATTGTAGTTCTCAAGGTTTGCCCTTAATTTTGGTGTCAGTGTTGTTCCGTATTGGATAATGGTAGGCCGTTTTTTTAGAGCTTGGGTGGTGCTAATTCTGTGGTCTCCATTTAGATTGGCGTCTTTCCCTCCAATTTTGTGGAAAACTTGGAGGACACAGGAGGTGGACCAGCCGAGGACGAAAAGAAGGACCCAGGCAAAGAGGACCGAAAGGTTGCCAAGCTGAGCATGTCAAGGCTGCCAGATAGCAGATCATTGCCCAGATTGGTTGGCGGAGGTGACCCTCCGGACGACAAGCCTAACTTAACAGCAGCTCCAGCAAAGTTTTCGAAGAAAGTGCCTGCAGTACTCGACGAGGTGGACATTGGAGCACCTAAATTGCCACCAAAGCCTGGTGAGAGGAGGCTTGTTGGCTGTGTTTGTCAATTACAGTTGTTAAATAATAATAGACCTGCAACTTATTCCATCTGCAGTGTAATAACGTATCAAACCAGCTAGTGGACCTTCTTAAGTATTACCAGAGTGCCTATACTATTCATACTAATAAAAGGCAGCAGTTCAGCTAAAAGCAGAATAACATTAATAAATATACGTCTTAACAATTAAGGGTTTTCTGACCATTTTTAAATTACTCGAGTACATGTGCATAAAGGGCCACTGTCGCGAAAATTGAAACTGGAAATTGTGTTTTTAAAACATCACATGACCTTCAAAACCCATGCAATGGAAGTCTGTTAAAAAATTGGCGCTCGTTAGTAATGCAGCTGAAATTTCCCCCTTTGACTAGACATTTCAACATAGACTTGTGAGATTAAGGGCCGTTTTCTCGAACAGTGGTTCAAATGTAAACCAGGTTCAAAGCCAGTTTAATCCCTGACTTGATTGTTGTTAGGCTGTTGTCAAGGGTTTCAATCGGATTTGAACCGGGAGCTGCAGTTGAACAAATAGGAAACTTTGAAGTGGTCAAGTGGTAATTCCATTCCATGTTCCGCAATAATTGTTTTTGGTTGATCTAATGCTTATCTACACTGTTATTCTGCCAGTAGGAATTGTCCTTAAAAGCTCATTATAGCCAATGCTTGTGCAGATGGAATAAGGTTTTCCACTACAATGCGAGAGAACTTTCATTAACCTGAAATATTTTAGCTGAGCGAATGCAAGACATCCGAAATTTTCCAGTGAAAGAGCAAGCTCGAGTCTTGTTTGCATATGAGGCACTGAATGACGACGAGCTGCAGCTGAAGGAAGGGGACATAATTACTGTCATCGCAAAGGACATTGAGGACAAAGGCTGGTGGAAAGGAGAACTCAATGGGAAGGTTGGAGTGTTTCCTGACAACTTTGTGGCTCTCATACCCATCGAAGAGGTAAAAATATTTGTTGCAAAGATATTTAATTGATTCATAGAGAGACATTTTTATTTATTTTTATTTATTTATTTTTATTTATTTATTTTTATTTATTGATATATATCCTATTCTCTCAAGCCGTTGGCTTGTTTGGAGGGACACACACTCCAGTATATTCATGCTACAATGCGTAAATTCCGGTACATGCAAGAGAAAGAAAAACAAAACTGAAACAGGATGTAAGACACACACAAAAAAAGAAGACTGGAGAAAAGAAAGACTGAAACACCTGCGCCAACTGATTTGTAAAAACAGAAGAATATTTGATGTACACCCGGCCGAAAATAATTTTCTGGGAGGGATCTGTCTTATTTTTAAAGATGGGGGTCAGCCTCGCCTGACTCCAATTTTTCGTAATTCTTTGTGAATTTAGACTATTTTTAAAGATGACGAACAGAGTTTTTGATATACTTGAAGCTCACTCTTTCATTAACTTATTTGATATTAAGTCTGGACCTGGTGCTGTTTTCGGTCTAAGCTTTTTGATAGCTAAATTAAGTTCCACAAGTGTTAACTGTTTATCCAATACTGGGTCCAATGGCGTTAATTCAATTCCTGGGTTTGCTGTTACCAGTTCACCACCAGCAACTTGTATCCCAAGATCGGTTCTCCGAATTGGTCAGTTTTCAATGGTTGCACGTTGTTTTTCCACTATCCGCTTTAGATGGGTGATTTCTGACTGGTTTTGTTGAATTTCGCGACCTTGGAGCTCAATTATCGTCTTCAGTTGGTCTGTTTTTTCACAGATCAGTGAACTCATTCGTTGCATGTTGGAAAATTGTTCAAATAAGCTCTTTGGTCGTGTCGCCGAGATTTAGGTGAAGCAGTTGCGGCGTCACTTAATTTGGAATCGGAATTACTTGTGAACCAGGTAAAGGAGGGCTCGGGTTGAGTGCCACTCCCCCCCGCACCAGTAGTAACTGCACCATATCATTTGCAGAATTGTATCATGTGCGGGATAGAGTAATTTAAACACTGGGGTGGAATGACAGGCAGTGGTGTTTTCCAGTCGTTGATACGGTGGTTAGAAGTAGGCAGGTGACCATAGAAGACCTCTGGTCTGTATGGGTTGGGCGCACCTGGAGTGTAGTCTGCCAGAAGCAGTATTGCCATCAGGGTCAGCGTTGAGCGAAGGTGACAGAATTTGGTTCCTTTGGTCGCCCAGGTGCATGGTCCACGTTTCTTGTTCCCTGCTCTTGGTTTCCGGTCCTCTGTCCGCCTACGCCAGGTGATCAAATCGACCCCCATGATCGAGTCAGATGGGGTGGTAGATAACTCTCAGTCTCTGGTTAACAACAAAGTGTGTGTTACCGTTTTAAGTGGTATTAGCACATGCTGTAAGTTGAACTTGTACTCTATCCTGCAGGTGAAGCCCAAGAAGCCAGAGATGCTTCCAGACAAGACCACCCCATCATTCACACGCCCCCAGAGCACCAAGGCTGACTTCAGCAAGAAGTCTCCCTCTCCCGATTTGCCCCCACCTGCCACAAAAAAGGAAGTTGCAGCCAAGAAGTCCACACCTATCCCCATCCCTGCCAACAAGAAGATCGGCCCTGTCACTGCAGCAGTGAGGGACTTCCACCGGCGGGACCCCACCACCGCCTTGAGATTTACAAACTCAGCCTACTTAGAGCACAATGGCGCACACTCGTCTGATGCATCAGGAGAGAGCATGGGTGAGTTACAGGAAGGATAGATTTAGACATAACCACATGTTGCTGATAAGCTGATAAAAACACTGCTGCTCTTCCTTACCAAATGCAGCCCTGGACTTCGACAGTATCGAGAGGAATGAGATGCTGACACATCCAACTGCATCAAGGGCTAAGGCACCAAAAAGACGACCGCCATCTAGTGTATACCCTAGGGATATGGTATGTACCTCAGCTCTCTCTCTCATTTTCTATCTGTCCCTCCCTGTCTCCCACATCACTGAGGGAAGTGCTAGCAGATCTGCTGATCATGGCAGATTGTACGGTGTTATGACTTAAATAAATGGAACTTGGACTATCTAGAGTTACAATCAACTTGATGCACTAGATTTAAACTGTATTGAAGCATAACAATGAGCATGTTTATTTCTGGCGTATCAGCTGGAATAATCAGTCGGATGTGCGTGTCGTTTGTGTATTGGTTATTAAAGAGGACAATATGCCAGAACTTAAATTCTGAAATCAGTTAATTTTTGTCTTATAAGTGAAAATCTGTTATTACAATCCACAGGAACCTGGTGGAGTGATGAATGGCAATGCAGAATTGGAGAATGGGGATGTTCACCACCTGAAGTTGGATGAGGATAGGCACGATGGTGAGTCAGAGAAGGAGAAGAGGCTTCCGCCTGCCCCATGGATGGAAGAGCTCAAGATGAACCAAGCCAGGCGGACCAAGGAACTCTCTCCTGGAAAGGAAGAACGCTTTTCAGAGGTCTTTGCTAAATCTGACTCAGTCGAGGCAGACAGGAGGTCTGCTCCTCCTCTGCCATCCAAACCAGCGACCAAGTCAGAAGAAGGTGAGAACCCCCAGCAGAATAGACACTGGGTCTTAATACAGTGCATAAAGTATGTTTTTGCCAATAGAAGCACCTGAAGTCCCACAGAGGAAGTTGGGGTGGAATAAGCAGCCCAAGCAGGGGCTCAGGAACTCGGCCCTGCCAGAAAAGGCTGAGGCTCTTCCCTGTAGGTTATGCTACAAAAAGAAAAAAATGAGAGAGAAAAAATCTAGTATGCTTCTGTTCGCATCTTGTCTTAAGTAAGGGTGACTACTGTCAAAATTCAAGCCAAGGCCTTTTATAAGAAATTTGGTACCGTAAGATGTTCCTGGATTTTAAACCTTCATCCATACTTTATATGGAGTGCAACAGGCATTATTTCTCCACTCTTTCCTGTCCAGCCAGATTGCATTATAGTATTTGTTTCACTTTCAAAAATTTCCTTTGTGAACTCTCATGATAACACTATATGCCGCCACAGGAAGTGACAAATGTGATACCCTGGCCTAGTTACGTAAATAATATGGCATATGCCTCCTTTTTGTAACGATTGCTTGTCATGTAATGCTATTTGCATCTGCAATTATAACACTTTCGTTTCGAAGAGATGTGGAAATTGGGGAAATTAATATTTATACACCGTATGACTCGGCTCTTGAAGTATAGGCTCCGAATAAGCTATCATGTCGTGAAGCTCTGTGTAATTGTGTAACGTAATCAAAAGTACTGCCACTTGAATGTTGTTTTAAAAAAAAAATGGGCTGACGTTATTACTAAACTGATATGTGTAGAAGGACAACAACACGTTTATGGCGACTCAGAAAATACCAAAGTATTGATTTGCATTGGAGGATATTATATCTACCAAATTGTAGTCACCCTGAAATCTCGTGCAAGTTTCTCTGTGTTTTCTAGCCTGTCATCTCTATCTGAAGATTCCTCAGCTTTTTTTAAATCTCAAGCTTTCCATGTCTAGCTGGCTGCTTTTGCATTAAACTTCTGCTGTTGTGTACAATTTCCATACCTAATATGAACCAAATTTTTCTACAGCCAAGCCCAAACCAGTGCCAACTGCAGGGAAACCAAAGGTGACAACACCTACCACCACGACACCCCACCCGCCACCAGTCACCATACCGACAGAGTCTGCTCCATCAGAGGAGGAGCTCAGAAAGCAGGTCAAGGTTCTCAAGGAAGGGCACGACAGGCTTCAGGCTCAGGTATCATTAGCTTGACTATATCATTGTGTTGATATAAAATATTACGGAAATAACACAGTTTTTTTTTTTTGTAATTGCCATTTCTGTAGGTCTTGGTGATGCAAGAGGAACTTGAGAAGCAGCAGAAGGAGTTTGCTCTCAGACTTGCTGCATTAGGCGAAGAGCTTCGAATGGAACAGAAATTGAGGCTAAGCCTGGAGGAGAAGTTGGATCACCTCAGCAGCGTTGTATGAACAAGAACAAAGAGAAACAAAGAAAGACTTGCCTGGATGATAGAATGAACGAATCCCTCTCCCACCCTATCCCTTCTATGAGAAAAAAAAAAGCATTCATGCAGGTAGGGGTTTTTTCCATCCCGGTTTATTTGCGGCACCCTGAATTTGAACCTGATCTAGTCCCCCATACATTCCATTACACATTCCAGCCTAACACCCACAAACAAAAATAATAAGCCTTTTTCTTGCCTATCATCCTCACTAAGCAGAATCAAAGTTGCCAAACCTTTTCTTTCAAGTGAGTGTAGATAGTGTGAGTGAACATGTACAGCGTATTTAAACTAAACAAAGGTAGACAATGATGACAATGTAAAGTTGGGGATTTGACAAAACAAGAGGAGGTTGAATAGTGCTCGTAGTAATAAGAATATTGAATTTAAGGCTGTAAGTCCCTTGGGTAATTTTTTGAACACTTTTTTTTTTTTTTTGGTATCCATTTCTTTACTTGTGAGGTCCAAATTTGGAGCTTGTGTACATTTACTTGTTATGGTATGATTTTTTTTTTAAAGACGTGTGTGTAGATTTTCCCAGAGAAAAAAATGTTCGAAGCATTTTAGTGTAGAGGAAACATTCTTCTGTCCAATAATAATTATTTGCCATATTTTTTGTGCACTTGTTTGCCGTGCCATGAAAAGCAAGTTTAGCATTTCTTTTTACTCACTGCATGTGAAATGAAATTTAGACTGAAGGTTGCATTAGAAGGGGAGACCTAATCACAAGCATTCCACTAATTAGGATTATACTGTGAAAAGGCCGCATAATGATATTTATTTCTGGCCGTTGTGAGAAAAAAAAAATAGGAAACAACGAAGTTGTGAGACTTGGAATGCATTTGAAAGCGAAATGTCATTTTCTGAGTATTGTGAATGCCTCTGTTGCTTTGGCTTTTAAGTGTCCCAGTATTGAAGTATTAACTACTCAAATCAGGTTTTGCGTATGCAATTTTGTGGTACAATTATTTTATATACTGTGTACGTGCGATATTTCCTCGCCTGATTTTATTAGCACTCAGGTTCACGTGACAGGCCATAATATTTATTCGTGCATGTAATCGAGCTGTTTGGAACGACAGCCATCGACTGATTGTCACTTTGAACTTTGCAACACTGTTCAATGGAGATTGGTCCACCCAAAAATATTGTGAATTTAAAATGCGTCCATTCTTTGAGAGTAGGCTGTGAAGAGCAAAGTGAACGAAAATCCTGGTAGATTTTTTATGAATAGATTTTTCCTTTTTCCTTCAACGGACAAATTGGTTGGTGAAAAAAAACGTACGCTTGTCATACCAGCCCTCCTCTCCCAATGAGTTTTTAATCTGTATTTGTGCATAGATGTATTTTTTGCCATATAATTATTTTTATTATTCACTACTGGAGTGTAGAATAAAATTCCAAGTCAGGTACTATCCAGCATTTTATGTTGCAGCGACCCTGTAACATGCAAGTCCAGTGGCGGCCACATGTTTGCAGTACATCCCAGTCCGTCACTCCTTTTTCTCCTGAGGGCTAAGAATTAAATGACTCAAAAACTACACCATAAACTGCAAAACATCACTGGTGAGTCTCACATGGTGCATCAATTTTTAATGCTCTTATGATGCTTTTTATGCATCACAAAAATTGATGCTCCATGTGAGACTCACCAGTGATGATTTGCGATTTTTGAGCCATTTCAGATCTTTTTTCTTAGCCCTGGGGAGACCCAACAATGATGCTCTGTTTTGCAGTTTACAGTGTACACATCTCCCATCAGAACTTGACAATTTCAGCTGTTGTGCGTAGGTCCCATGCAGCCGGATCAAATCACTTATCCGTTGGTGTGAAAATAATACCACTACTTCCTATGAATATCAACAGTATCATGAGCATGCCATTTTGTCTCGGCCCATGACGGCCACAAATGTGTTTTTGTAGAGTAAAGAATTGCACTTTTAGTGTGCCGGGTGCGGATCAATGAAGCTGGGAAATGGACCGGCTAACGGCGGTCATTAGCCAATAATTCCTAATGGATCCCCCGCTGTCATCTGAAGTAAATGGCCCATTTAATTGTTAGTGAGCAGGATAAAATAGGGTCTATAGTAGGTAGGCCTGCAGCCCCATCTTTTGCTCATAGTATGAAGCACATACACTTGTTGCTTCAGCGTTCCTGTGCGTGCCATGGGGGGAGGTTGGGTTGTTGGGGAGGGGGACCCCCTCAGTTGGTGGGGGGAAGGGTAGTTCCATTCCCACCCACCCACATCCCCTACTCCGTAACCCCCTTACGATATTCCGAGCCAACCCGTCCTGCCAGCCACAAGCATTCAGCAGGTGTGTGTAGTTAAAGCTCAGTTAGCTCGCAACTAAATTCATATTTTTTTAAAACAAAACTTGTAATTATAGTTGACCATGTGCGATCAGGTGACCTTGAAATAGTGCCGGGTCACTTCCTGAACATTTTCTTTATCAGCACCTGTTGTCCCATTTCAGGGTACACGGCCCTCCGTATAAATCCGGGGCAGAAGTGCCAAGTGTGGTGATTATTGATTGTGCAGCCAGTTTTCTTCGGACTTCTCCGGGAGGATTCACCGGATATTCCAATAATTAAAAAAAAAAAACGGTAGGTTATTTTCTCTTCTTCTTTAATAAGGTGCTCCTATAAAAGAAGAAGGTGGGCGACCTTCCCTTATTCGGGCTAACCGATTGATACCAAGTTGGATGAACCCATAACCTTGAGAGAGTTTTACGTTCAAACAGGTGGTTTTTTTTTGACGTACACTGTACACTACAGGTTGCATAAGACGGAGCCGAAATTAAGTTTTGAAAGGACACTGTCTCTTAATGTCCCGCTGAGGTGATTATGATCCCGGAAATTAGGAAAGTAAAGTGCGCTGCTGGGACCTTGGTAATGAGATTCTTAATTGTGCTCTGGACGGATGTTATTTTTTTAAAATGTGTTTTAATGCATGTCTAGAACTAAGAGGAAAACTTTGGCTACATGGCGCCTAGGATCGATTGGCATAACTGTAAGGAACAAGTTTTTGTTGGGTTGCAAGAAAGTGGCCTTCAGTTTGTGTAAGGTGTACCGGCACCTCTTTTTTTTTCTTCTTCTTAAAGTTTACATAGGATTGTTGGCGCCAAGTTTTAATTCGTGAACTTGACAGCCTCAAGTGGTTTGCATTTTTTGGAGCATTCCATCTAAACAATCAAGGGACTTGATTTTGCTCTCTTTTTTTTTTTTCAAAGTGTTTGTAAAGCATATGCAGCAATGGAGATCCCAATCCGGCATAGTTTGTGCACATATCAACACGTAAGCACCATAAACAAGAGTGAAATTCACTTCTCATTTCCGCTATTAAAGAATGCTGATAATGTTAATGGTGTAAACATGGGCAGTGAAATCTCTGTTGCGTCCCTGAACGCAGGATGTGCACTGCCCCCAAAATATTAATAAATCTTCAAAGACAATATGATAGTGCAGGTGAAATTGTGCAAAAAAAAATGCATTATTTTTGAAAAAGAAACTGAGTTCCTATATGCCGGCAGCATCTTTTGTAGATCTGCTGCAGTGTCTTAGAGATATCGCGTTTTAAACTTTCAGTTCCTTATAATAATTTATCGGCAGGCTACGGAAGCACTTATTTAAGCAATAACTATCAATGACCACTTTTCCTACATGACCCACTACTGATTGTACAATTATTTTTACAGTGTTGCTTCCAACGAAAACTGCGTTTGTTAACGTGAATCATATATGCATATATGGCTCAAGATAAAAATGCCCTACATCATGAGGCATGTTTATCAAAGGGTATACCCACCAGCTGCCATTGTTTTGCGCACGTCTTGTTTTCAATTTTTGAATATGATACGTACAATGGTGCAGTATTCCATGAAAGATAAGGCCACATAACATTCACCCAGCAGCGGAATATTTATAATTTTCGAATCTCACGACGTCCCCACCCACGCACATTAATTGTGTGTACTGCATTGTATGTCCATGCCAATATCAGTTACGTACTCTATACATTGTCGTTACGTCCGGATGATTTTCCACGTATTATTCAGTGGTCTCGGGGGCAATATTGCGTAACCCTAAACTATGATTGGGGTCCGCAATATTGCCAGCAATATGAGACGGTGACCGAGTTTCTCTTTCAATCTTTTTTTTTGCTTCACAAAAAGCAACATGACAAGATGTTACAAAAAAAAAGAAGGTCCAGCTTTCTCTCGCTCTTTTGAACTCCGCTTTTATTTTTTTGGTCTACCTGAGGCTATGGGCATAAACACAAATGGGCAATAATATACTCCTTATCCTTGAGGTGGTAGCGGATTTTTTTAAAACCCCCTTCCACATGTACCTTCCGGGAGATACTTTCAAAAACGACTTGTCGAGGTTATCACTCTGTAGATTCCAGTGATATATCATACGATTTAGGATTACACAGGATTATAATTGCAAGGACATATTACACGCCAATTTTTTGGGGGGGCTAAAAGTGTGTCCATCTTCGTCACGGCAGGTGAAGTTCAGTTACCTCCGAAACAAAAGCGTCAGTAATTTAATCCTCCACTTGCTATAGAGATTCATAATGAATGTGACACCTTAAATCTGGACTGGCTCAAATTGATTAGAGGCGTGGCCCAAGGGCACTGAATCTGGTTTATCACCAACGTTGCGGAAGAATATTGTAAGAACCCAATCGATTTGCCCTCCTGCTCTATATGCACCTTCTCTACAGGACGTCCATATGAAACCAAATTTTTATGCAAATATGGCAAGGTCGGCTTATCATATTCCGCTATGATGAGTGACGTCATGATCAACAGGCAGATGATAGAAAAATTTGATTTTGCTGCTACCCGAACTGTACTTCCGACCTAATTTTGACCCCCAAGTAGGAAACAAGCTGGAGGATGTCGTGGGTGGAATCTGCATATTATTTTTTCTTTTTATTCTTTCCCTATATCGGTTTTTTTTTCGAGGGCTTAACGAGGGAAAACTGACGTCATTTTCCCCTTCATTTTGAAAACAGTTGCTCCCCAGGCTAAGTTTGAAATCGATATGAGCCATAGGTGAATGGATACTACACCATTCACATAGCGTAGGGTTGGCAATCATTCTAATTATTATCAGGGTATGCCTTCGTGTGTGATAACGAGGAGCAGGTACAGTCTGTGACGCGATGAATTGCTTACGCAAGTTACGTGTTTTATTTGATGATCTATGTTGGAGAAATGATGGAAATGATGGGAGGCGCACATCGCCGCAGGTGTGTTTATTGTGCCCAAGTTTTGGCCTCGGTTCAGGCTCCCCATGCTATTTCCTGTTGTGTCTTACAGACCCGATAATAGGGTTTGCTCCATGTTAGAGGCAGCAGCACATATTGAAATAAACTGCTGAAAATTAATTTTCCAGTCGGTCCTTTTTTGGGCTATTTGTATAGGCCGGACTATAAATTCCTGTTATGGTTAAACAAAAATTGATCCGAATCTCAGATGAAAAAAAAAATCAGTGTCTGCATACTTTCGTATAAATAATAAGCTAGTCTGAATAGATTGCCGTGGCAACCTGCTGCACTGGAGCGTCACAACTGATCCAATTTTGCAGCATACTGGCTGACAAATATACGTGGCAGTGCTCGAGCCTACAGCTTTTTTCATGTGCAGGATTGCATGCAACATTCTCATATACATAGTATACAGTGTATGGCTTTGTTGTATAATAATATTGCTCCGAGCAGTAGTGTCAAAGCGTCACAAAAGGAATATTATGCATAATTTTTTTAAAAATTATGTGCATTCATACAACTGAGATTTTCTTCTGATTGATCCGGTGATATTGAAACCGGTTGTTCCCATGGTGACTTTTGCTAAGTTTAGAAGCCAAAAACGCCCACCTTTGAATATATTCTCGACGTCGACGAACCGCCAAGTATTGTAATGTTCAAGGTTAAGTTACTTTACTCATCCCCAGATAATATTCAACAGATAAGTGCGTAAGCTTATTCGCTAATGCTTGCTTTGATAACACCTTTTCTCTGATAACATAGCTTCACTTTTTCTTCCGAGTGCGTATAATAGTACAAGCGATGGTGCAACACCCGGCAGGTTAAACCTTGACACTCGGAGACACTGCACACAATGGGTCCTGGCCGGGAATTTCCAATCACAATGGTATACAAGAGTCGTGATGATCCACATGTTAGATATATCGAGAGCACCAGGATTTTCCTATTTCCACCACCCCCTCCGACCCAAAGTTTTCTCTGTTCCGGCCATTATTATGTTGACTCCTGTTAGAACAACGTTGTCATCCGGACAAATCGGATTCGTCGTCTGCGTGGGAAAATCGCCAGATTTAGAGGTGATCCTTTGACATTTTAGAGAGAGGTTAGGTGCTGGCTCTTTTCTTTCTGCTTCACTCTCTCTCTCCTTTTCAACGGAGCGCCTTGTTGTTTTCCCATTCCTCTATTAACATATCTAGGGCTAGCCCCATTAGACTCATGCTGTGAAAGCGACAGCTGCTACTGTTTATTCAAAGGCGGGTGAAAATTAGGGGGCTAATTTCAACATGGTGAGCAAGACGTGCCATTTTTACGCACGGATTAAGGTGTGCTGGAATATTTTGATATGAATCATTTTTTGCTGACCGCAATACTGTCCAGCAAGGACTGGATTTGCAATTCACAATTTTTTTCTTAAAATTTTAGTTGATGCTGTGTTTATTCTGTGCGTGTAATCATTCGTAATGGGTCCTATAGGTCAGTGTGGTATATTGGTCGGATTTGAGCCAGTTTGTCATTAGAGAAATCGATAGGTTTGCTATCTTTGGGAGGGGGGGGGGGGTGACCGTTGGGACTACTGCGCGCGGTATATTTCAATCGTTGCAATTTTTTTTCTGTCGGCAAAGTTATATTGACCCAGCCTCACTGATTCGTACGCCAAAATTATGTAATGTGCGAGTTGGTTGGGAAGCCCGAATGTGGAATGCGGCGATAATGGTCGATTACTTTGGTGCTACAGTCCATTTACTTTGATATGATATACTGCAGGCCATTTTGGTGTGTATCTACGAGATGATAAACATTATACTGTACGTTATGTCAGCAACTAATTAACAGTTCGTGTCGCTTTAGGCCTCTTCTCCTTACAAGCGGAAGTAGCTTTGGACCTGCTGTAAATTATGTTTAGTGTTAGGAAAGTTACTAGTTACTCGAAGTAAAGGTCCTATGGCCAAATTTCTGTTTTCTGCAGCAAAGTTATTGAAAAATCATATTCATTTTTTTGCAGTAATGGCTACAGGAGGTCTTCCACCATCACCATCAGTCGAACCGGACCTATCTCAGCTATCGGAAGCTGAACGAAACGCCATCTTGGAAGTCATACGACGAGATGACAGCTTGCGCAGAAAGGACCGCCAACGAGTAGTGTGAGTATAATACACACTTAATGAATTTTCGGGGGGAGGGGGAGAGGTGGTGCCGACTTCATATCAGGACCTTATCAGGGCCAGACATGCATTCTTATTGCCTTGGACATAATTAAATTCGGGGCGAAACTGTCCTTGATGAGAAATCGAGTTGCAAGGGCGGGGGAAACAAGAACTGTGCCAGCAACACATTGAGGGAGAGAGGTATACCTACCGGCAACATAAGGACAACAAGGATGACTGTGAGTTTTCCCTGAATTGTTTATCTGGGCCATCGCCAACATCAAGAGTTAATCGCGGCACACGACCACCTAATTTAGCGGGGAGCTCATTAGCCGGCCGGGTACACGCTATACATGAAATGAATATTCAATTACTCCGGAAGTACAGACGGGATTTTTTTTCGTTATCTGAAATCAGAGCCCCATGACGCAACCACGCAATTAAAACAATCCATGGATTGTGTGCCGCACTGTTATCCGGCAACAAAAGCTTCAAAATGTTCTATTTAACCCGAGACCTACATTGCTCCGACAAAGACATATTGGACCGGTGAAAGGTTCTGTATATTATACTTCTGTATATAGGAAGAAGAAGAAATTAGTTGAGTAGAAGAAGTGAGTGACCGTGGGAAGGGCGATTGAGGCGCCTCGTTGCGGTGGACACTGCTCAACTTGGAGGCGACCATCGCGTGTTTTGAGCGTTGGTGTTTCCTCCAAGTCGGGTTTTGTTTGGAGGCCAACCCTGACAAGCAAAACTGCGGACTAGTCTTCTTCGAGCGAGCGGTGAATATATAAGATGTGTTCAGCATGGATCCCGCGTTGACGTAAGTTGGCCTGGCAGTGAAACAGTATGCAAATTTTAGCCTTATTTTGGGATCAGGTGCGTAGGACGAGCCAATACGCTTTTAGTGCTTGGTATAGACACATAAAATAGATATACTGTACAGTGTTGGACATTAATAGTGTCGTACGTACAGTTGCGGAAATTAATGGAGAAGCACAAGTATCGCTTCCTGGTGGAATTTTTCCTTTACATACTGTACCTGAAGCTCCGCAGGCCGCAGGCCTAGAAAAACGCGAGGGAGGCGAGTGGTTTTCTACGCATGCGCCATAGAAGCTTCATGTATACAGTATGTAAAGGGAAAACCCAGCCAGGTGGCGATACTTGTGCTTCTCCATTAATTTCCACCACTGTACTGGTGGCGCGACGATTCATTGGCGTCAAACGTCCGAATCGACATATTCAGTTCGTAATTTTTCCGCCACCGGCTGGTGGCGCCACCAGTACTACACTATTATAATTCCCAGCCAATACATAGCGATGCCCCAAAAATGAGAGGTGCGTGACCCTCATACAAGAAACACGAGGCCCTCGAGAGGCAAAGACCACCACGGGGGGGTACCAACAAACGTAATGACTCCATAAAACATGGAGACTCAGAGGCCCTGAATGTCTTGAGCATTCCCGCCCATTTATACCCCGGAACATAATATCCGGGGTCGAGGAAAAGCCAGGTCGTTATGAATTTTTATTACGGCTGGCCATTTCCGGCTGGAGGAAGTGGCGCCAGCTTTTTTTTTTTTAAAAAAAAAAAAGTGCGAGGGAAAACATCGCACGCACTCTGCAATTTATTAAGAGTGTGATTCGGCGGCCATTGGCATCATATTGCTCCCAACATATTGCTTATGGTCCTATAATTCAGTTGGCAGAGCCTACAATATAAAACCGGCCTATCATGTCTATTTTATCCCCATTTTTTCACTCTCTTCTGGTAATGTCCTGCGGCAAAGAAGCGTCATAAGAGCAGCGACCATCCGGCCTCGGTTCGTTGCACTCTATTCTGTGCCGACACCTTTATTCTACTCTCTCATCTCCTTCCATGGACTTGCACAGAACCTACTGGTCTCAACCCCCCGGTTTTTTCGGCCCAGGAAATAATCTAAAGCGGAATGATCTCGAGAAAATAATTGCGGGTGAAGTAATTAAGAATTGTACAGATTATTTATTACCGACTTCACCAGAAACGCCGTGCGTGAAATTTACACACACGCAACATTTTTTAAATTCTTCTTTCGGAATGTCAGAAAATTACGTTAGCGTTATTTTGAAAATTAGCAGTTGGCAGCCACTGCAGTGATTAGTCGTTATTGGCGAATAACAATGCGACTTTCGCGAACAATAGCACATTTGTACCTTTTGTGTGGAGACATTGCGATATTATTCACGTTGACGTTACAGTCGTAAATTTAGATGACGTTATGGCAGTGGAGAAAAAAAAATGATCGGCAAGTACATTGGCCTCTAGCTTTTTGAGTTTGCGTGCATTGTAGATTGGCCCCCAAGTGCTAAGAAGTCCTCCTGAGGATTAGTGGGTAAGATCCGGCTCCTCTTTTTTTTTTAGTTGGCCGTTGGCCCCGGGGCCGTCCCAGCAAATTTGAGGCGGTCTCACATCACAGGTTTGTCTCTTGATACTTGGCGATACAAGCTTCCGTGGGGGTAGTACCGGTACCGACACTAAATAATGTGAACCACTTTTATCACTCGCGCAGATTTTTTCTCAGGATAATGTTTGTACCGGGGGTTACGGTACGTTGGATACTATCGCGGTTCGTGACCCGGTGCGTGCGGTACCGATGCTTGGAATAAGACGGACAACCTGTCCAATTCAGGCTCCACTCGAGTGCGAAATCAATTTTAGGGGTGAAAGCAAGACTCGTGATGTTCTCGTGGTTGGGAAAGAATTATAAGACCTTGAGCAGACTCTCGGGGTCCACGACGTGGGTCCGCCATACCTGACCATTCAATTTTCAGATAAGAAAAAAAAATTGGGCCATGCATTGTGCAGTCTGAAAAATTCGCACGAACATATCCCCCCCCCTCTGCCATTAATTATCGGCAATAATGGGCCTAGGTGTAATTTCATCCCTAGCACCAGGGGTATAATTACGGACCAATTACAGCGTCAGTTCGAATTTTGGCAAGTTCCAGACCGCTGCATTATATTGGCAATATGCACCGTGCAAGGTCAATGTCTTTCTTTTTGTTTGTTACAGGCGCCTGAAGGCAGAGTTGCAGTTCTTGAGGAGGAAAGGTGCCTTGAAGGCTGGTGGTGAGTTGGAGAGGGCATGTGCAAGATGCAGATGCGAGTTGGGACGCATCATCAACCGTGGTGCATTCTGCAGAGCCTGCAGACTCAGAGTATGCAAGGGCTGCAGGGAGTACAACTTGAGAGGCACCGATTGGGTCTGCACCGTCTGCCACAAACACATGTGAGTTCTATAACCTCTTCCACAGGATTGTCCATATACCTGCAGGGTCCACCCCCACGTACCCTTTTTAACCACCCGCCCCCATCACGATTCTTTTTTACCCCCACCGACCACCGACCACCTCGTGCTGGCGTCTCCAGTTTCGGAGAAGGCCCAAGGCTACTACCTACATGGTTGCCGAACACACAGGAATTTCCGATCTGCCAGCTGACTGTCCAGTGGAAGAATCGGGGAGGAATGCATGTGAACGCCAAGTGACTCGAATGGCCGTATGGGGCATGATCTACTTGTCACTAGTAACCATATTGATGAGCATCCAGCAGATTTTAATGTTTACAGACATTTATACTTTTTTGCATAAGTGAGACCTTTCAACCGTGACTCACCGTCTTATAGCCATGGCAACATTGTAAGTTGGGGCTCGGCTATCGGTTGGGTTTTGGTGGAAGCCACTTGGGAGAGTGGTGCTTGAGAAGAAGCAGGGGGGACAGCACAACAAAGACCGAAAAATGTGAGGATACAAGTGCAGAAAAAAAAAAGTGTTGTGGTGCAATGTGCGGGACATCAGGTGAGGACATGCCGTAACAATTTTCACATAATTACGGGTCCGGTGTTGTACAGTGCGCGGCTCATTACGGGATGGTGCAAGCAAAAGTGAAACAGGTCTTTTCACTTTCATATTTGGCTTAGGGGGGTGTTCACAAATAATGCACACACAAATTTTTTTCATTAAAAAAAAAAAAGCCAACCTTGACACCTATCGTATAAGTCTGGCTAAAAGCCATGCGTGGTAATGTCTTCGGATCTTTCCAGTGAGATCCAAGTGGCCACCGGAGAATGGATGAACGAATTTATCCGGAGACCCAGCAAACGGAGGGACAACCGAGTGTATGTACCAACCACTGACGTCATCAAGAGGAGCATCAAACGATCCTGGACCATCTCAAGTGAGTTTGTCCACGGTGAAGGTTGAGGACACAACATTGAAAAATATTTATTCCAATGGGTTTTGTTTTCAACGAATTGTCGCAACAATGGTACCGCATACCATTCTTTTTTTTTCTGAGCGGTGATTGCTGAATGCCCGAATAAGGACCGGTGAGGAGCATGCCTTTAGGGGGATTTGAAGATGGAACGTGACCTGATCTTGCCGCCCCTTGCCATTACCTATGTGAGACGTCACTGACTTGGTAGAACCTCTCGAAAAACGGCACCGTTTGCGTGCCTTGTCTTTTTTTTTCCGGTTGAGCCTTTTTATTTTTAGAGCTGTTAATCATAGGCCGATTCGTGATCACAAACAGTTTGATGTTGTGGGTATTACCTCAAGGCTTTTTTAGGGAAGGGCGTGGAAGGATTTACCTCCATAACTGTCCTGCCTTTTATTGTTGCTCTTGTTCGGTTGTTTTTTTTTATTGCCCGTGACTCGAGTGCGTAGGAGTTTGTTTTTTGCATAATTTTTGGGCATGTGCCTGTACGATATGGCCACCTCCGATTGCGAAACGCGGCCACGTTTGGTCCCAAACCCGTTTTTGCACACCTCACTAGCCATGCAAATTGATTTCGAAATTTTTGTTAGATTAAGACTGGAAAGCAATGAAATTTTGTGTGGAACTAATCCCGTTCGGAGATACCAGTATGCAAATTCTGACGTTTTAAAAGGTCCACTTTCTAACCTTCTCGAGGATGCTGCGTGTCAACTCTTTAGTCTTAAAAGAAGGTACTAAATGTAGGTGGTTTTTTATTGCTTATTAAAGGTCATAATTGTTAGGTTTTGTTCGTTCGAGTAATATTTCTTTGAGAAAGTACGCCAACCACATCATATGGTACTTGCTGCAGTATTTTTCTGATAGGATATTACAGGTGACCTCATGCATTGTGTAACTCCCCCTGGAGGCTTTCCACTCTGTGAGATCACTGCAGCTGGAGCAATAGCCTTGAATGTTAGCTGCACCGCGTCGCACGTACACACACAGTTGCAGAAGACATGTCAGGAATGCCGTGGAAAGGGCAAGGGCAGCCGCTTATTATTCCTGCTGTTAAGCTACCGAGCATTGTGTTACAGATCCGCAAAGGAGTGGTGCTCGAGGTTCACCAGAGCTGCGTTCCTACAACACACTTTCGACCATGCAGAGGCCGCTGAGGGAGCTCCAGCGCCTTCCTGGCGCCTCTGGTGACGGCGCCTCTTCAGAGAGGGACCCTGAGGAGGAGGCGGAGGATGAGAGGCGGGCGGCTTCGTGGACCAGCCCTGACCATCCCAGGTTTCATCCCAGGAGGGGAAGGCAGCTGCCTCAGGTCCCGGTGGTCAGGTCCTCCAGCATGTCTGATGCTGACAACAGACAGCACTGGAGGGGAAGGAGGGTCACCTACCACCACCAACCCAGGCAGAACCATCAGTTGTCCAGGCTTCACCCCGAGGTAGTTGTCAGGTGTCACCATGAATGTTTGAACAAGCACATTATATGGGGTAGTAACCTTTACTGTCCATACACTAGGACATTTTAATGCAGCTAGTACCAGAAAGATAAGGGGTCAAATTTTCGTCCCGTTGCTTGTTACTGCTAACTTAGCAGTGTCTAGCAGTGGGACTATAATTCAACCTAAAGAAGCTAGTTTTTAACTGATCGAAGCCTGTCAAAGCTTATTCATAACAGAGTTGAGCAACATTGCAGTGGATGTTTTCCTAAAACCCGTTGTTGCCAAATGCCGTCCTCGTTTTGTCTCGTGTCATTGCGTGATACACATACCTAATTAAACTGTGAAGTCAGAGCGTGTTGTAAACACCTGCATAAGAAAAGGGTATTCTCGTAAGTAGAGAAAAAGTGCTTGCATAAGCAGAGAGTTTCCTTTGAGAAGTAGTTAGTGTTCCCATATGAGTTTGCTACATAATGCCAAATAATTGCTTTACTCTATTGCAGGTATAGGTGTATTGAAAGTGCTGGCAATAAAAATTATATGTGCTCATGACATGAGATACAGTATACAAATGTAAAAGTGTAGGAGTTAGGAATAGAGATAATGTGCCAGTTCTGTTTGCTCTGTAAATGGATGACATGTTGAATGAAATAATTTAATATCATAATAACATGTAGGCTCAGTCATATTTTCCCACCATTTTTATTGAATGTGGCAGTGATACGAGATTTAGATGGGAGATATTTTGCCCGTGATTAATGCAAATTACAAAGCTTAGTCCGTGTGAGTCACTGATTAGAGTTATTGTAACTTGATAAAACTGTAAACTTCCTTTTCAGACAGGTAGCAAAGCAATTTTAAAAAGACAACGGAGTATTGATAGATATCACTGTACAATGTACTTCAGAGTAGCAGGATATTCACACACTTGTAGGTATTATTCTGGAGATACTGTATGTTATAGTTAGGTATGGATAATGTTTTGGGAAGTATAAAGAGAGAGATGTACAAAGTCATTGACACAGTTTCAGTTGTAATGATTGCACCATAATTATATCTCTTTAATTCAATGTGAAATTCACACTGTAGCAAGCAATAGTTACCTTTTTGGTTAGGATTAAAAATCTAAAAGCCCAATGGTAGTAGTTGTGGGAAGCTGCATGTTTTCACTCGACTTCGAGAGACTGTGAATGTGGCACATGGGCCAGATGTAGTAAGCTACAGCAAAATAAATGTTATTTGTTAGAAAATTATGTCTGAAGATGCAGTACCATATCAATACAAAGTAATGATGGTATGGCATTCGGAGTTTTGTGCGACAATTACCCTCTAAAAAGTCATCTGTACATTCAGAAAGCTATATAGCATAAGTAAATTAGTTGTTACATTTGGCTTGTGATTCTTAGGTTTCCTGTGACATTGCATTTAAACTGTCCTTACGAACTATTGTGGTCATAAGCTACGTTTGCAAAAACTAAGAGTTTCTACAACTTCAATGCCATAGGTTGACAGAACTTACTAGCTCACTTATTATAAACTGCATTTAAAAAAATATTGCCACTACATTTTAAGGATTGGCATGTAGCGGTACTCTCAAAATATGTGAATGAAAAGGGGTGTGAAAGTAACTTGGCTTGCATCTGATTGACTTTGTATGCAATCACATTTTGGATCAAGACTGCTGCTTCTCATAGCTTGGCAAGGGCATTTGACGTCATAAATAACAGAAAAATTACCGTATTTTGTCCTTGCAATACAGGATGCACTGGATCTAAGCACACCTGAAAGCTGAATAATTTTATGTCACTCATATTGTAAGAGCTCGATTCATTAGGAAGACCGGAATTGGAAAGCATGTGATTGATTTTATTGACATGGACAGATGCTTCATGATGGCCATGCATAATAATAGCAATAATGGATAAAAGTGAATACAACATTAAGCTTTTACTTGCTCTGATAATTCTACTCCACTGCAAACAGGTCATCCTCTGTGGTGATGACTGATAAGATTAGACTGGAACACATCAAGCATGAAATATATGGTTTTTGTGTGTCAGCTGATACCAGTCCCCTATGATATAGGCCATTGTCAGCTGTTATTGAATGATCACTCCAGATCCCCATACAAATGCAGTTCACATTATTGGCTGGGCCGTTTATGATTCTATTGTGCAACACTGCAACATGTGAAGCATTGTTAATAACTTTACGCACACGATGGACCAGTATGTGGATTGGATCAGAGGTCATTATTCTTTTATTATTGCTGCATATTGAAAAATCTAATTATGGTAATTGAACTACGATAGATTTTTTTTTTGTTTCTTGTAATGTACAAATGTCAGGTAAAGCCTGGAGTTATGGTGTTCTTCCAATGTACACTATTTACACTACTTAACAAACCTATCAGTTAAGCCACATAAAGTAACGTTACAATCAACCATCAGGAACTCTCCTCACTTTCTCACTAGAAGGGTGTGCCACAACCTGATCTTGAATGTGAAATATCCTATTCTTAAACTTCTTAATGAATACATCATTTCCTCATTTGGTTTCAGTCAGTTTCTACAGCCATTGTCATGCTGAGGGAGAGTGGCCTTGAGTGAGGTGACAGCTTGTGGTAACAGTTAGTCAAAAACTTTTTGTCTGGCAAATATTATCAACTTTTTTGTGCATATAGTGGCTTCATTGTAGGGTAGGCTACAGTACAATACGTAGATTTGAACACAGTGAATGTGAGACATTCTTGGTAATATTGCTTAATATTTGGTTAGATGTTTATTGCTGCTAGTCTGGGGAGAACCAGGGATGCAGCTGTGATTTGATTATTTTTATCTGAGAGAAAGCATATTTTATTATTACAACAGCATACATCCTTAGATAACTCCTTACACCACTGCACAATCATATCAGCATTTTTTTTTTTTTTTTTGCCATTTCATAAGCCAAATGTGTGACAATCCTCAAAGAACAAGGGCTGCTTCAAACAATACCAGAGACCGTAGCTTTACGACTGCCTGAGTGGTCACTTCATCTATTGTTTTGACTTCTTTATCTTCCACAGCTGCCTTTAATGGCAGTAGCAAGACTTGATTAAGTAGTGCCTCAGCTTGCCATCGTTTTGTGTAAAGTTTGAGGGCAACCTGCATAATATTATAGACCTTGCTTCTAAATAAGCAAGCACAATATGAGCTTAACTGTGCTGAGTGTATTATTTTTAGAGTACTAATTACCAGCGCACACTAATTACCAGTACCAGCAGGGAGAAACTAATTTTAAGAGAATGACAGCCTTCATATATGGATAACAGGAAGTCCATATCATGATACCTGTCACAGTAGTTCTAAAGAACTGAACGGTGCAGAAGCAGTTCCACAACCACATCTCATATGCACTGCCTTCCCTTTCCAGGATGGTCAGCAGAGGTCCACGTCTAGGAGTCCATGTAGCGACCGCATCCGCCCCTCTCCCTCCCCATCCCTCTCTCCCTCTCCATCCCCCAGGATCCCCAGGAGAGTTCCAAGGGACTCTCCATCTGAAGAAGAATCCTCTCCTGCTCCATCACCTGCTGCCTTTGGATCGCTGGATCGCCCGCAGAGGCGTCGGTTCCTTCGTGCTCAGACAGTAGTAGAAAATGACCCAAGACGCAGGCGGCATGTATCCGACGAGGGAAGGTCTGCTCCAGGACTCACTACTCCAGTGCCTCCACCAAGGAAGAAGAGCCCTGCCAGGAAGGCCAGGTCAGAATCGTTTAAGGCTGTGAGTGATGGTGCGACAAGTAGTGCCGAAGGTGAGAGGGGACCCAGGCCAGCACCCACTGGCAGTGAGGAGGTGGAGAACAGTGCAACTGATAGTGTTCCAGAGGCTGCTGCAGCCATGGGCAAGAAGAGCCATTCCAGCCCGGAATTCGATGTGGAACCACTCAGTGGGACAGTGTTTAGGAAGGTGGCAGTTAAGAAGAGGAAGCAGGAGAGCAGCAGTCGGAGGAAAAAGGGTAGGTGGCATTTTAAGTGCACAGTCCTCTCCTTGTTTGAAGTGAAGGGTTCTAAGTGACAGAAGAAATTTTGAAAACCCAGTTGATCAGTTTCATGCAAATTGGCCAATGAATGTTGCTCACCAACATTTTATCACAGTGCACCTTTTTTGCATCGAGCACTTTTATATTTACTGTTACCAATTTGAACAAAAGTTGCAGGATAATTACGGTGCTTCAAGTCATATGAATTTAAATACTTTATCATGCAGATGATGGACATGATGTAATTTCAAAATCTAGGTAGTCTAAAACAATAAGTTACTTAATCTAATGAATTGCTACAAAAAATTTAGGACAGGCGAATTTCTCTGGGAAGTTCTTTTCCATATGCAATTGCAGTTTGATGTAGCCTAATTAAGTAATTTTTGTGGATGTTGATTTAAGCATAAAATCAAGTTTTTACTTCTGTGTTAGAGCATTAGAATTTGATATTACACATATTTTTTTCCCATATAGAGTCGAATTTTCGTCCCACTGCTAGCAGTAGGACTAAAGTTCCACTCCTAGTCTGCAACTACTGTCGTTTCCTCAACTATGTGGCACTTGGTAGAGGTTAAATTGAATTTTTAATGTTGACATCTTAGTAACATTATCAAAGAAATGCTGCCCATATATGACTTTTAAAGCAGTCATGTAAAACACTGACTACGATTTATGCAAATCAATGCCTGGAAGCAAATAATGACGAATGTGTCAAGCAGTAAATAAGTTGCAACTTTTGGGATCAAGTTGTGAAACTATTGCACTGTGTGTTTTTTTTTAAATTGCAAGGAATGTTACGTGACATTGGGTTGCTTGACTGAAGGGCTCAGTCTCAGATCATTGCACTGGCACCGTTGTATAATGTTGCACGAAATTGCTCCACTATTGCAATTTCATTTTTTTCTTCTGGCACTTTGCAAACTTTCATATCAGCAGTGATTGGCAGGTCATTCACTCCCAATGATGCCAATCCATATTTACATACGTGGGCTATTCTTTGGCAAGGGACTCGCACACATTAGCATCCATTTGTGAATATGCTAATTGTACTTTCATGACTGCCTTGCGGTGTTGCCATTCAACATCGCAAAAATATGTTTGTTACAATAACCAGCACAATAGCGTGTGACTCAGAGTCATTAAATAAGTACTTCACTTATCTGGAGTAGGATGCTGAATCATGCTTAAAAGCAGCTGAAAAACTAATTTTTTTTCCCCCCTTCGACACGCTTATCAGTGTTTAGTCCCATATTTTATGGGGCCATGAAAATGTGTAACAGTAGCTTGACCATATACTGGCCAGCACAATATTTTTTTCTTTCTTTCTCGCACTTGCTGGACTCGTGATGTCGTGATTCAAGCAACTGTTATGACTTGTGAACAACCAAGCAGGTGACATAAACATCGCGTAATGGTCCAAGCGACCTTCGCAGCATCCTCTAGCCTGTATAGTTCATGTTGCCAAAGAGTAGGCCAAAAAATCATATGAATGGATGTCAACCAAGCATATTTTCAAGGTTTCCCACCCATTTCTGGATGACTGTACGTTCAATGTGGTGTGCTGCTTCTTTCACACACATTTTTTCTTGGACCTTTTCTTCTTCGCCACCCATCTTTATCGGTACTTCTTGTAGAAAGATGCCTCCTTGCTTGCCTCTGCATGACTCCTGCCTTTTTCTCTCGTTTTTTTTGGCCTGTTTTTATTGCACTGGCCGCCTACTAACACACACTGGCAATAAAGTACGAGCTCTTTTTCTGGGAGCGTATGTGCATAGCATCGGAATCACGGTTTGTCCCACGCATAGAATAGCTTTAATTATTTTTCGGGGGGGTGGCCCAGGGGGTTGGTATTGCTGGCCTTGGACCAGGTGGAAGACCTTCTGTGGTTATGAGGGGGGGCTTTGGTGGTGGTGGTTTGGTGAAGGTGGTGGTGAGAGGGGCTGGTTTGAAAGAGAGAAAAAAAAGAAAAGAAAAACTAACAAGTCGAATTTTGCGACCCAGTCCGGGCGAAGATGGCTCCTCTGCTCTTACTGACCCCGCCGTGGATGACCTCGGATGGTGCCAGTGGTTCTTCCGCCAAGATTTTGCACGAAATCAAGCGGAACTCTTGCAGCGTCTGCTAACACACCTTCTTCGCTTCTTTATTTTATTAGTGCTTTTTTTATATATAAAATTAACTGACCTGGGCATGGGACTAACTTGGGGAGCGAGTGCATGACAAAAAGGACAGTGGCGGCCCTGACACTGTTATGCTTGCCGCAAAAGGTGGCGATGCGGAAGGCGTGGCTGCTGTGATGGCCTCGCCCATGGTCAAGAGGTCGAGGCGAACCTTCTTCGAGCAGTTCATCCGACACGAGGTGAAACGAGTGGTGCTGGCCACCAAGAGCAACAAGGAGAACGTGCCGTGTTCATCGCCTGTAAAGGACATGTTCCAGCATCCGGAGACAGTACCGGAGGACAGCTCCAGCTCGGACGTGCCCAACAAGGAGGACTTTGAGGAGAGGGTCAGCCTGCACCACTCGGACATCTCCAGCCTGATATTGCAGTACCACAGCGACACAGCCAGCGACATATTCCTGGACACTGACAAGATAGTGCCTGAGAGCGACGACTACAAGCTGGTGTTCATCAGCTCCGATTCCTCTAAAGAGTCGGACATGAGTTTGGATTATTCGGACCAATCCGGACCGCCGTCTCGGTGTGTGTCCAGCGACGACGCTGGCTGTTTCATCGACGAGAGCGATTGGGACTATTTCGACGCCGGTTTTCGACGTGCCATATCGCCTGAGGGGGTGAATGCAGCAGGTGCAATGGCAGCAGTAGGGGCAAGGACAGGGAGGAGCGAGTCTTGCCCGCCCACTTCTCAACAGCAGAGGACTGGCACCAGGCCCAAAGCAGCTACATGGCGAGGTCAGCAGTCGGAGACGGACTCGCCGTCACCAGGTACTGAGAAGAAGGCTCGGAGGAAGAAGAAGAAAGGGTTGTCAGCATCCTTGCCCAGAAGCTTCTTGGCCACGAAGGAACAGGAGGAGATGCACTCGCTGCTTCCAACGCCTGCTGACTCCCTGGTTGCCGTGCCTCAACGCACCAAAAGGTCAAGGATGGCTGGGGAGGTGGAGGACAGCGCTGTAGAACCACAGTCCCAGTCCGGAGACACAACCATGTACACGGACTCGCGACGGTCCAGCGGGGATCGGAGTCTGGAGGAGATCAGCTTCTCAGACCATTTCCTGCCACCGGACGACACCTGGTTCTACAGGCAGCCGGTGCTGGTCGAAATCTCACGGAGCCTGAGTGAAAGTGACTTACGCGATGCTGGGGGAGCAACATCAGCGCAGGAAGACACGCCGCGTCATGCATCGGACGTGCCTCCGCAATCCCAGCTGCACTCCTGCACTTTGCCCCCACCCAGACGCCGTCGCCGGATGCAGCAGTTGGAAGGAACCTGGCCCAGGCAGAAGAAGCACACCCTGCTGCCATCGTGCTGGTGGACTCCGTTGTCCAGAGTGACGGTCGAGTGCGTACAAAACGCGGGTCCGGTCACCCTAGTGCGGGTTCGCGAGACCAAGTGGCCGTCTGACTACAGCATGGACCGTGTGTCTTCGCCGGACCAGCCCGGACTGGCCCTCCTTTTCGAGGAATGGAGCGGCGATGCGGAACGACAGCCGGTCTCGCACGACAGCACCCGCGGCCCTGTTGACTCTACAAACACATTTGAGGATGAGGAGCGCTGCTGTAGTGACGCCCGGGACGCCCCGGTAGAGTGTGTGAACGCCGCTCTGCTGTTATTGCCGGACGTTGCCCCTGCTGCTGATGAATCCGCAGAAGAGAGTGATGGCTACGAAGGGCTGGAAGGGCTGTTTGAGCACCTGTGCAACAGTAGTAGTGACTCACTACCCGGTGTTGTTGTGATGCAAAAGCCCTTATCGGTTACAGTGTGCGATAGTGAGGATACCACCTGTGGCTCGGCAGAAGTGAACATGCATGTGCGAGAGGCGGACTCGCCAGCAGCTGCGGAAAACGGCGGTGGTGACGTCAGTGACGCTCAGGTAATCAATTTGGTTGATAGCCACGAACTGGGTTCAATGGAGGCCGACACGCCAGGACCTACTTTTCAAAAAGTAGACAGCACCAAAGTGGAAAGCCCCACCCTGCAGGAGGAGGAGTCGGACAACGAGGATGCCAAATTCGAGTACTCTGTAGAGCTGGGCGAGTTTACCTTCATATCTAATAAGCAGCATAGAAGCCGGAATTCATCCAGTTCGAGCTCGCTGACTGGTAGCGACATTGAGGAGCTGCCGTCCACGACGTCCCCGACGCCTTTTATCCTAAACAGCGAGCTTGGATTTGAGTCGGATTCGGCCAGTTCTGCTAGTGATACAGGCTCTGAGGGCCACAATGTGACTAGAAGCTACCAGGTATGTTGGGACGACGTCGACGACGCCGCCGCCGCTGCCGAGGAGGACAAGGGGTCGGATTCCAGCGTGGCTTCCGTTCCCACGGTTCCCACGGAGGAAATGCCGGAAGTTCTCACCAGTAGTGCACAAGAAAACGAGGTAGGCAAAGAGTTGGCGCCATCTGGAAGTCATGGCCCAAGTGAAGAGAAAGAAGCCGGTGATGGTGACCCCATTCCTGGTTTGGCGCCAGGAAGTGGAACGGTGGAGGTGGAGGAGGAGGTGGAGGAGGGGGATCCTCCAAGTACACCTGTTGAGATAGAGCGAGGAAAAGCATTGCTACCTGAGCTGCAGACTGAGGAGGTGCTGAGTGACGATGTGTCCGACAGTGGTGTGTCTTCTGTGCCGGATGTGGTGCCCAAGTGCGACGATTATTCGGTCGACTTGTACAGAGGGGCCAACATAGCCAAACACGTGTCGCGGTTTGAAATAACACGTGCCAAAACGCCGGAAGTGAGAAGTGTGACTCCAGATCGGAACTCGGAAGGTGTGTCCAGTGGGGAGGATAAGCTCGAGTCGGACACGGACTCGCAGGACACTGTGATCGAAGGATGGGCGTACCAGGAGCTACGGCAGTTCGCGATTAGGCAGAAAATAGCGGCGGCTAATCGAGAGGTGTCCACTTCGCCTTTCCAGGAACAGGAAGGATGTAAAGTGGAGGACATTATTGCTGATGCTTCTGTGCCTTCTAATAATAAGGAAGGTTTATCTAGAAGCGGGCGAGCTGATAGCAAATCGAAGGCGTACACAAGTTGCGTGCTGATTACGTCGTCTTGTTGCGAGGAGGATAGCAACGGGGATAATCGAGTCACTGTGAGCGTTGGTGACCCGTCCGATTTGTCCAATGTGAGCGTCGTGGCCGTGAGCGACACTGCAGCTTCAGGAGTGGCTATAGTGACCAACTCCAACACCATTCTTGCCGAAGAGAGTGATATGGGAGTGGAGGAAGGCGGCACAGGCGGAAGAGTGGTGGTCCATCATACCAATCAGGCTCCAGTCGGGAGGCTGTCAGGCTCCGGAAGCGGAGTCGTCAATCTGCAGCAACTAATAGCCCAGACGAGAGAGGCCAGCGAGGAGGTGAAAGCACGTAGGAGTCCTTTAGTAGGCGAGGAGGACACCAGCGAGTTGGCCAACTACTTCACATTAACTCTTGAGGCTAGCGTGCCACAGAAGAAGAAGCAGCCAGTCATGCATCGGAAGCAGCCTGGTCAGCAGGAGAGTGACAAGGTGACGGTGACCTCGCCCGCGGTTGTGGATGAATTCGGAGAAGGGTCGCATCTGACCGACACGGAGTCGAAGGACGAGAGTGCGTCGGTTGTGTCTGAAGATGAGAGAGCAGGGTACGACCACTTTTGGGAGACTGCGGAGGAATCGGACAGGTCAGATCGGTCCATGGAGGAAGGCGAGTCCAACTACAGCGAGTCCGGATCGTCAGGTGATGAGGCCTACTTCGATCGGGAGGAAGAGCTTCGTGGGTACAACAACCGTACTATCGACTTCACGTTGCATACAATCATCGAAGAGAGCTGTGAAGAAAGCGATAGCGAGAGGAAGCCGCGTGATAACCAGCCCAAATCGGATCCATCGGAGCTGGAGAAATATTTTTATTTCGATTTGGGAGGTGGCAACAGCAGCGATCCGAACAGGAACAAGTACGCCAACGAAGAGAGCGAGTTCAGCGATGCATTTTCGGAGACGTCCAGTTCGGTGTACAGCGAAGGAGTGGACTGTTACGATAAGGACAACGAGGAGGATCCGGTTGAACTGGCGTCATCTCGGCTGGAAAAATATTTTTTGACCGGCTTCCTGGGGCTGGACCATATGGAGGATACACAAGGAGAGGTGCTGTCGGACAACCAGACTGATGAGAGTGGTAGCGTCGGCAGTGATAGCGAGGGGCAGCCGAGTCCAGAGAGGCGGAGGAGGAAGGTGGGGCGGACCCGGGGCCAATGGGGCACCAGCAGGGCTTCAGACAGGACCGAGAGCATATGCAGCGAGGTGTCCTCCACTTCCCAGTTCGAAGAGGATGGGGTTCAGCGTGACCAGATGGACCTGAGCGACGACACAAGCACCGCGTCCAATACGAGCGACGAAGTCATGGCGTTTGAAAAAGGGGAGGGACAATTTGACACCATAAAACGTCGGAAGAAGAAGAGAAGTTTGAGCGAAACTGCTGAGAGGAAGTCTGATTGCGAGAAAGCGGAAAGACCCAGGTCGTCTGACCAGCTGGATGTTGCGGCGGCCACATCAGCCTCGTCAACTGTGGTTGAGGAGGTCAAAGATGCGGAACCGGATAAGTCAGCTCCGTCGTGGTCACCACCGGCCACTCCGACTCAAAATGGCCACTCTTCGTCCGAAACTGAGAAGGAAAGAGTGCTGTCCCCGCCTCTCATCAAAGTGTCTGCTGATGGTTGTAGAAGCAAGCATCAAAGCAGGGACAGCGGGTTTATAGGCAGCTGCGATGATCTGTTGAGTAACGGACACGGTGCTGTTGAGGAACTGGTCACTCGCCAACATGCAAGTTCAGAATCGAGCGGATCAGAGGGCGATCTGGTGGACAAGAAGGACCACCACGTGGAGGTGACTGTCGCTTCAGCTGAAATAGAACAGTTGGCCAAAGACATCTCTGAAGCCACAGAAGCAGCTTCCCTCACCCGCAGCGACTCCAAAAAGTCATCCAGGAGCAGCAGTATAGGTTCGGCCGATTCGACCATATCTCCAGCGACGCTTCCCCGGACCAGGAAGCTGGCCCGGAAGGACAGCTTCAACAACTGGAGCTCGGACGAGGAGACCAACCTGATGATGAACAAGATGAGGGCGTTTTTTAAGAACATGGTGGCCACCGCTGCTGCCGCCGCCGCCACCACCAAACCAGTGGTCAGCTGCGAAAACGGAGCTAAAGTGAAGCCACCGCAGCTGGTGTACTTTGAAAACGAGCTGACCCGCCTGATGAAGACAGTGCCTGACATCAACGAGGATCAGGTACGCGAAATAGTTGAATACCTAAGCAGCGAAGACACCTGGAGCGACAGCTACGATTCGTCTGATTACACCAGCAGTGACTTGGAAGGGCCATACGCCGCGTTTCATCCACAGTTTCCGATCCTACACCCTGTACCGGAACTTCAAGAGCAGATATCGGCCAGTTGTCGCCAGATTATCCGGAAGTTTGACAGCCGGAACGATGAAGGTGCAATCAGTCCGCCTACCATACCATCTCGATCAGGAAAGGAGGAAGAGAGCCAGCTGAACGGCGAGGCTGCAATGGTGTACCAGATGATGACCTCCCTGACCCGCAGCATGGGCACCACCACAGTAGAAGAGGTCCACCACCAGGAGGATGAAGGGACCGGAAGCCCCAACAACTCCCCGCCTCTCATCGCCAAAGTCATGCACCACATCGGCACCCGCCTGGTGGCCCTCATGCACGAAGTTTCCGCCAACAGCGACTCCATATCTCAAGGGTCACGTTCCAGCGAAGAGAACGGGTGTAACTCACCCAGTCGAGGGATGATGCTGTTCGAACCCATCACCTCAAGTCCTAAAAATGCTGGAGGTATGTTGCGAAACAGGATACATCGGAATAAATATGCGATGGCACCGGCTGTCGTTGCTGAACCTTCCAACTTGGAGGAAGTGGTGTCTTCTGGTGAGAAAAGCTCGTTGGCGTCCACTAGTTTCGAATCGGACAGTCCAACAGACACCGAGTTGTCCCCAGAGTCGGACGAGATGCATGCACCGAAAAGCGCATTGAAACATCTGTTCTCCAGTAAAGCCGAAGGTGTCCCACCTGATCTGTCCGGTCGTCCACTAAGCCTGTTGGGAAAACCGCAGAGGATTCAGGCTCAAAGGGTTGGAGCTGATGTGTCCAGAAGCCTATCGCATGAATCTGGCCTGTGGCATCGGCTGTGCATCGAAGAACGAAAGGAGACCAAGGAGTCGTTGCAGTCGTCCAGTAGCGGTGTGTCCGACATTGCTGAGGAACGTGAGGGCGACTACTTCAGCTGGAAAGGCAGCTTTGAGTCAGCTTTGGCTGCAGACTCCAGAACCAAATTGTCGCTAGAAGCTAAGCGAAGAAGCGCAGGTTCGGACTACACACGCGGCTCGGGGTCAACCAGTGACCTGTGCTCCAGTAGCGACCAGCTGGACAGGGCAGGTCGGGTCAAAAGCTGCGGGAACATTCTGGCTGGTTCAAAATCATCTTTACAACTATGGGCAGAAAAGGAGGCGGCTAGGGCGCGACCTAACATCGTGGGCAGCTCTGACCTCATATCGTACACCGGTACGCTGTCCAGAAGCCGTGGAAAGGACCTGGATTCGTCCGAGTTTCCTGGTCAGCTGTACGGACGAAGACGGAGCGTACCGGACACCGTCGGGGTCAGGGATGACCAGACTGGGGTCACAGGCGGGTCAGTCGGAACTGTTGAACCCAGATCGGTCACCTTACCACGCAGCAACACTACAGGGTCAGCCAGCACCAACTCACTGCCACGACTATGCCTTGGTCTGTCCTCGCCCATCACCTCAACATCAGCTCCATCAACAATGCAGAAGGCCCAGAGCATGGTGTCCGAAAGCATGATGGCCCCACCCGGTATGCCGCCCCCGGTCAAATCCGCCCGGTACAGGCCACCAGGGTTCAAGCCTCCAATGTCCAGCCTGTCCAAAAGAGCCTTGTCCGCCCCTGGTTTGGCCCTCATCGGAAGGAAGGACCATCGCAAAATGAGCGGTACGTGTCATTTTTTTAAAATAAATAAATTGCAATTAACGCGAAACTGCTGCCAGATGTGTGTAAAGTCGCATGTATGTCGTAATGTTGTGTGCATCACGTCATGTCCGCAACTTTTCTTGGAGAGAGAGAAAAAAAAGGCGCGTGGGAAACACCCTTTATCCGGAAGTTTTTGTTTAGAAAGCAATGCGTTTTCTCCCTGCTGTAAGATTCAGCTTCTCATCCCAGCAGCTGGGGGCAACAATGACCACAACATGCACATTGACCCCCTATAGTATATATCCAAACATATTTTCAGTATCGAACCAACCAGTGAAAGCTGTCGGATTTATTCGCACGCACTATTGTGCAACTTTAAAAAAAGGATTTCCAGGTCACCGCTTCCTATGGTTGTCTTTACTTACACCTGAGTAGGTAACTACTAAGAGGAAATGAGGAGCTTTAATAGATCAGATAAAAGAGGGGTTCGTTAAGTATAGCACCAACAACGTTCGAAGGCCAGACGTTTAGGCCGCGGTCAACGGTCGTGGGAGATAAAACTGTTTTTGAAACCCAACGGAACTATTTTTTCTTTCTTTTTTTTGCCCCCGGTTATATGAGACGGCCAGAGACACGAGAGGCGAATTAACTTCACCGTTTCCAAAGGTAATAACCAGCGACGGGATGTCTCCTTTGGCCTGAGTTGTAAAAATCGTACAGTGGTGCTCGAGCGTGATCTTGCAAAAAAAAAAAAAAGCGCCTTGGTTCTACATGATCGTGCATGAATTTTATGCTTTGGGAGACTCGATTCGGATATTAACTGATTGTATATGTAATTGCAACAGGAGTAAGGTAGCAGATCAGAGCCAGAAATTAGCCAGGTGTTACATTTCAAGGGGGTCTTGTCTAAGCGAAATTATTTAGA
>KZ538736.1:0-33889 GCA_000934665.2 Catajapyx aquilonaris
CACTCTCCACATGACGATGTCCGAACACGACCAGTTGCCAGGTAATGCCAAAGTCGTTGTTTACACTTGTTATATGCTATTGTGTCCAGCACTGTACCCATCATAATGACGACATATATGGAGGGGGTCTAGCTTAAGAGGCCCAATCTTCCTTAGTATTATACTAGCCAACAGGACTGATATGGCCACATGTAGTTCACATGTAGGGCTACAACATACGTGAAAACCAGCGAAAAATAAAGGTGTATAATTTTAAAAATTAAATGTTTAAAATTTGCAATTTCAATCTTTTTAACGCAATTTCTGTCTACACCCCTCAGTTGTATGTTATTATAGAAAGTCAGCCAACAAAATTGTTGGATACGCAATTCGTGTTGTACAGAAATTCACTCACGGAGAATAGGCCCCGCATTTAGTTCTTGCCCTAGGCCCCGCACCCACCTAGGGCTGGCCCTGCTCTGAATTATCACTCATCATTGTGAAAAGCTTCGCCTACAACTATTATGGCAAAGATACACACATTGGGTATGGGCCTACTGGCCCAAATGTTCACTGGTGAAAGTTACACCTCTGGACCAAATATAGCCCATGACAGTAAAACATCGATATAATGCTCTTCAAGGGACGGCCCAAAAGTAGCGTTATAAGCGGGATAGTGTTATATGCGGGTAATACGATTTAATTCATCCTTTTCTTTTCTTTGCTATGTAGATGGATGCTTATAAACCACGTTAACCTGACTTGACCTAACCTAACCATGCACCACGTACACCCCAAAAAATACTATCCCCCGAAGAATCCAAAATAATAGTGACTAACCAGTCATAGTTCACATAAGCCACCTCTCTGCAACGTTCACATAATGCAACTCTTGGCCCACCTCCTTACACCATCCCACAATGGCCATCATACCTCCAAAGTGTATAGAGAAAATGCCCTGTTAGTAATCTCTTATTATCAATTGTGACGTTATATGTGGTATAAGTGTCTCTGGGGACCAGGAAAACCGAGTGATATTTGCGGGAGAGCATTACAAGCGGGAAGCGCTAGAAGCAGGAAAATTTACCATTGGGCCTTATGGGGCTGACCAAGGGACCGGAAAAAAGGGACATTAAAAGCAGGAAAGCATTATATGCGGGAGTATTCTGTTGAGGTTTTACTCTATAATTATTTCAGATGCACTGAGAAGAAGGCAATGATGGGTCCTAACTGAGGTGAGTAATAATCCAGCAATAAGAAGTAAGCATAGCAAAGTGTGCAACCATAAACCAACAACCTGTTATATTCAAACTATGATTTGCTATTTTACCCTTTATCTGATCCATGAATATGAGCAGGAGCACTTTTTTCTGGCATGACGTTGTACCGAGCAATTATTGGTTGATAGTGCTCAACACATCAGGTTTGCAGGTTTTTGTACAGGGTGAAGGGAAACTCGTGCATAAGTGCCAGTTAGACTGATAGTACTCACAAAACTAATATAGGGATGTGCAAGTAGTTTTGGGTGCCTTTGCGTAGTTAATGCGTACGGCCAGATGGTAAAATATGAGGTAGAAACGACAAAGTACACAGGTGTCATACCCGGATTCTTACACTGACAGGATCTGATCACCTATTGCACATGGACAATGCGTTGCGGACCCAAGGCCGGATTATTCGGAGGCCCTCCAGCTGAGTGTCGCTTCTTTGAAACTGGAGAAGAGGATGTGACATAATGAAACTTTAAAGGAGCCGCATGTATTAACTAAGCAATGGCACCCAAAACTAATTGCACATCCCTATATTAGTTTTGCGAGTGCTAAAAGTCTACCTGGCCATTATGCGCGAGTTTCCCTTCTCCCTGTTCAGGGATGGGGAATATTGCCCCTATGATCATGTTGCCTCAAACAACTGTACAGCTTTTAAATCATTTTGAAATCAAGAGTGGACCTTAGAAATCTCACCTGAGTATAAACTGGAGCATTAAAAACATCAGCAAGGACTTGCAATATAGTTTTGTTATTTGATGCACCTCCTGTTGCCAGTACACGTGTCTCAGCATCTAAAAAGACATGTAGCATGAAGACATGTCATTCCACTGTAAAATCATAACTTCAACATTCCCACCTATTTTAAAACCAAGCCTTTCAGCATATGCCCTCTTTGCTAGAAACTGGCCCTCTATTAATGCTCGAACTTCAACTTCCTTGCTTGCAAATCTGGAAACTCTATCACCAGCCTTGTTAAAACGATGACGTCCAATTACAAAAGGTGTAATTTCCTGGACATCAAAATACATTCCTGGAACAACAATGTAGAAATGTAGAGACTACTACTCTAGTGGTAGAGGGGACAGCCAAATGAAAATTTACCAGCACACAAGGGGATTTTCCATCATTAGTTGGGAGGAAAGGGGGAAAATGTGGTCAACATCTTGGGCACACACAGTCTAGTGACCTTGAACCTGACACCATATTGCAGTCCACGGCTGTTATTGGACAATTTCAATATTCAAAAGCAACGTTATCAGCCAAGTTTTTGCTGTTGACAGGACAAGAGCTAAGGGATGACTTCTCTAGCAACAATGTAATTAACAATTGACAACATCTGTTTAAAGCTGCATTAAAGATCTTTAAAAAACAAAAGGATACTCAGTTAGGTATGCAGGTGTATACTGCCAAGGGTAGGCACAGCATGCAAGGTACTATCAGCACAGTATTATCAGTGTTCGAAACTGACAAGGGAACTGTAAGTGCTGTCAATGGAGTTGCTGAATGAAATTGACACAATAACATAGGCAGTTAAGTTATTAAACAAAATGCAAACCGTTTCAGCGAAGCATGACAAGGTCAAAAGTTATGACCTCTTGATGTCAGTCCAGACAGCTTACTTTACGAGTGAAGTTTCAGATATCGCACTCAAAAAAGCAGACATTTTATTACATCACTGGAAAGGGATAATAACTATGATTACAACAAGCTAAATTGCTAGATCACATCCGTATTTGGGAAAGTCGCTTCTGCATTTTTTCAGGGAAAAAAAATACAAATGATTTTCTCAAATCCACAAACAGTCGTATATATGTGCTAATGTATGATGCTTCACTTCAGCTGCAAGAGATTTATGCTTCCGGCTTGTAACGACACATTAGGGAAATTGATCTTCTGAATTTTCCAAGCTTATAAGCTGGATTTTATGCCAATCGGGCAAGTAATTTGAGAAAAAATAGCTTTTGTATTTTGTTTTCTTCAAAAAAATTCAGAAGCGACTTTTTCAAATATGACTGCCATCTAGCAATTTAGCTTGTTGTAATCAGAGTACTTATCCCTTTCCAGTGTTGTAATAAAATGCCTGCTTTTTTGGAGTGTGATATCTGAAACGTTGCTCGTAAGGTAAGCAGTTGGGCTGACATCGAGACCTTGTAGGCATTCGCCGAAATGGTTTGCATTTTGTGTAATAAGTTACCTGCCTATATTATTGTGCCAAGTTTCATTCAGCAACTCCATTGACAGCACTTACAGTTCCCTTGTGAGATGGATGAGCAGGTTGCCAATGGCATCTGAAACATATGTTAAGGTCGCCAAACTGGATGTCTAGTCGCCAAAGTTATTTTTTGGCATTACTGTTCCATACCACAAACTGAATTGTATAGGCTATAGCGTCAGCATTAATATGTTTGACAATATTATTGAAGACGTCGGTTGCCAAAGGGCCCAACTCCTAACTTTTCGAAAAACCGTTTATTGTGGATTCTTTTTTTTTTTTTAAATAAATAAATTGTGGGTAATGCTTTCACCCCTTACGGGGTATATCGCATGTGAACCTTTATTTTCCAATTTTTTTCCTCTTAACTTCACTCCGGTGCAAGGAATCAAGGAGATTGGGTAAGGATAAGGATTGCTGGGGAGGGGACACTTGTGCAAGTGCAATGTCTCAAACTGGGCCATGTGCAGTCCCCCAGGAGGTTAGGTTGCCAGACACCTCCTTGGTGCAGGTCAGAGACCCTCCCGACGCAGGTGAAAGGAAGTTCCCCAGGCGGGGATCGAACCTGGGGCCTTTCACTCAGCAAGCCGAGATGTTACCATCTCGGCCACCACACCTCCCCTTTATTGTGGATTCCTACTCTTGGAGTTGGGTCTCAGCCATGGTGAAGATGAAGGGCCAACCAGAGTCAACCAGAAGTGCCTTAAAATTGAATGTGATGATTTGCAGTCCATTGCCTACTCTAGGAGTTGGGCCCTTTGGTAACTAACTGTACATAGATCAGATTGATGTTAATAATAATTAACATGCGATGGGAGGTGTAGTGGCTGAGCCAGCAATGGCTCGGCTTGCTGAGCGAGAGGCCCTGGGTTCAATCTCCGCCTGGGATTTCCCTTTCGCCTGCATCAGGAGGGTCTCTGATCCCCGCCTTGGAGGTGTCTGGCAACTTAACCTCCTGGGGGACTGCACATGGCCCGTTTACTGACATTGCACTTGCACCCGCGTCCCCTCCCCAAAAATCCCTATCCCCACCCTACATCCTCGATTCCTTGCACCGGAGATTGAAGTTAATAAATCAGAAAACTGATGGTGGTGTGCCACCCCCCTATAAAGGCTTAGAGCTCTATCACAGGGTAAAATAAATAAAAAAATAAGAAAATAAAAAAAATAAACATAGGATGGAAATAAAAACGGTCACACCTTTCTTTGTAGTATTACTTTCCGAATATGATGTTTTCATATGGACAGGCATGGCTGTGCCACTTAAATGCAACAGGAACCATTGTTGTGGGAGTACAGTTGCCAAAGGGCCCAACTCCACTGATTTTGGACTTCAATAGACACTGACCTATTGCTTTCTAGTAGATGAGATCTGTGGCAATAGGTGTGTATCATAGGGTCCTATTAGCATCATAACTCACGAAATTCTACATGAAGCAATTACACACATATGAAGTTTTTTGTCTGTCCTGAAAAATTTACCTCGTGGAGTTGGGCCCTTTGGGAAATAACTTATTCAATTGCAAAGCACAATTGACCAATATTGCCCTTTTTTTTTATAGACACGTGAACTGCAGTAATTCATCAATCACATCACAATGACACTTTCTGATTCTTAATCTCACATTATAAATAGCAATTCGTCGGCCGGCGATCAAAACCTCGTAACTCCATTTTGCACGAAAATGGACATACGTACCTCGTAAGTCCCTTTGCACAACTTTGCAACAGTGTACATGAATTCAACATCATCCTCATGAAAGGTAAGGTTTACGTTATGCTATACTGTCGGAATAATTGTCAGCATGAACAGAAAACATGATTTTACAAAATGTTTTTTGTCCCTCCTGTAAAATTTGGTCTTGAGGAGTTACGAGGTTTTGATCGTCAGCCGACGAATTGTTAATAGGGCACCACAGACATAAATGAAAGTATACTTCTTCGTATGCTGAATATGTACTATATCGCTCAAAAACATAGAGACGATTTTGCATTTGACTCAAGTGCAGCCTGCACTGGAATCAATCTATGTTTTTGAGCGTAGTACATGCGAGCATGTGCCACTTGTATTGATTGATTATATTGATAATATTTATAAAAAATTATATTAATGCGTGTATGCGTATATATATAATGACTTGCTCCGAGGTGCGACTACTTGTTGCCTGAGTACTCCCTACTCGTCCGCGGCAATAGTGGGAAAAATGCATTTCGGCATATTTTTGCCATGGAAACTGGTTGCATACCATACCCATTCCGTACCCGTTCTGTATGAATGGGTATGAAATAGGTATGAAATGGGGCAACCTACCAAACAAAATTCGCCTTATAATTATATAGACTTTTTTTTTTTTTAAATTCATACCCCGTTATCAGCCAGCGGCTCTTTAGGGGGGAAGTTTGTTTTGGCTGGAACTCTTTGCTTTCATTTTACTGTGCTCATTGGGATAGGATAGGGACGGAAGGAAGCGGCTGTGGCCTATTAATTACGGAAACAACTCCGGAATTTCCCTGGAAGGACCGTGGGAAACCACAGAAAACCCCGGTCAGAGTTGCCGGCCCCGGGATTCGAACCCAGGACCTCCCGATTAGCAGTCGGACGCCTTATCCACTATGCCAACCTGCTTCGGTAATTATATAGACTTATTATCTTTATAATTGCAGATGCCACTTCGACATCAGTTGAGCCATCAGCTAAAATTCCAAAGAAGTGCTTTATTCAATTTGTCCCTGATTTCCAGACGCACGCTTTCCGCAATGTAATGCACAAACTGTTCTGCCGATTTATGATTCATGTACAGTATGTTTCAAGAGTGTCACAGGAAACAACTTGAAAATTCTCTATGTAGCAGGAATCCGAGTAGGCCTAATAATTGACAGAAATGCAACATTGGGAGGGAAAGCTAGTCGCCAAAAGTGGGTACTAGACATCTTGATTTGGTCGCCAAATGTGACTGGCGACTGGCTAATTTCGAACCCGGAGTATTATAGAGGACACTCTCCCATTTAAAAATCACATGAAGTGTCTGGAATAATATGATGTTGAGAGTACATAATAGGGTATTGATGGGCGGCTTGGTGGTGTAGCGGCTTGCACCACAGCCTTCCACCTCTGAGGTCCCGAGTTCAATCCCCGGGTTGGACAGAGGATACTTATGCGTGGATAGAGTTTCAATCGGTTATCTCCATGTTTGCATGGGTTTTCTCAGGGCTCTCCTGTTTTCTCCCACAACCAAAATCCATCACAGTACAGGCAATAATTAAAGACAGTTTATGAAAAGATGATCCCCTTAAAGGTCCAAGGAGGCCTATCACGAGGTATCCATTATTATTATTATTACGACTTCTACTACAACAACGACATAATAGGGTATCCTCCACATCATTGTTGTCTTAGTGACGTAGTGCATTGTTGTTATTACCTTATGATACATGTCATTGCCACGTTTGACAATGTGTGACCAAGTCAGTCATGTGATTTGCACTCACTCAGAAAATATTACTACTGTATAAAAGGTGTATTCCCAAGCTCACAAAAGCGAACCAAGGTGAGTGTTAAGAATTTTTATTTTGTATTTTTAAAAGCTTCGAAGCATAAAATTCTACTTCACCAATTATAAGGCCACAAAAGAGGGCTGAAGCCTTATTGACTCCTCATATTCATTGCCTCTGGCCCTCATTCATGCCTTCACTTGCTCACATTAATAGAAAAGAACATTTGAATATGCTTGGTCCAACTGGTGGTCTGAATTTTACCTAATTTGGTTGGTGTCTGCATTTTGATAAATCCCCAACATGCTGATTACTTTGAAGCTATATTATGTATACAATCCACTACCGAAGCAGTAGTGGTGTAGTGGTATGGTGTCCGACTGCTAATCGGGAGGTCCTGGGTTCGAATCCCGGAGGCCAGCGACCCTGACCATGGTTTTCTGTGGTTTCCCATGGTCCTTGCAGGATAATTCCGGGGTCGTTACCGTAATATAGGCCACAGCCGCCTCCTTCCTTCCCTTTCCCTGCTTCATTCCGGTGATGAGAAAAATAGTAAAAATTGGAAGAGTTCCAGACAAAAAATTGGGAGAAATCCCCCCCTAGGAAAGCCCGTAGGATGATAATGGGGTATCAAATTATTATTATTATTATTATTATTATTATTATTATTATTATTATTATACAATCCACTGTTCATTTTCATTTGACTTGCCATTGAACATACATAACATTACTAACCAATATTTCCAAAGTTGCCTCGTGGTGTACTGTCCAGAAGTTCATTGAACAAACTCCAACTACCTTCAGCACAGTCATCTCGGATGTGTTCTCGAATCAGTGACCCATTTTTAAAGCTGAAATAAGATCAGTGCACTCATGCAAGTGATAAATGTTAAAAGTCTACATTACTATTACCTTGTACTTACCATAATAAAGCCATAAAAGCCTCTGTATCAACTGGATTACAAAAAATGTTTCCTTCTAGAGATGATTTTGGTTCAGTAAGCCACAAAAAAACTGTATCACTTGTCCCCAGACTCACTGCAACATCTCCTCTCTGCAGACGCATCCCTAAAAAGTTTAAAATGTGTTTGATGAGTGGATCCAATGAAAACACAACATTTGTTCTTGGGTAAATGTTGCTGTCGATAAGAAAGAAATCACAAAAAGTACCTGCCAAGGAAGCTGGATTGTCACCAATAAAAGCAACTATCCGACAATTGGGATTGAATCCAAAACGCTGCACAAAATAATCTGATATTGGCCCTACATCTTGACAAGAGGGTACAGGATCACCCAATTTAGATTCGAGTTCTGGGGCACATGCCTGTTGAAATATTGTTAAATGCTGAATAGTACCAAAGCTTGCATACAAAATGGATGTGGACACTTACTTGCAGGCAAATATTCGACCATTTTTTGGTGCGTATGTCCAGAAGATTCATACCTGAACCATCACTGTAGTCAATAGGTGCATAATCTCCTACTAATAAGGAGCAGGCAAAACTGCTAACTACAGAAATTCGCTAAAAAAATCAAACATTCCATCAGCAAGCACATTCCAAATTATGTTACAAAGCTAGGTTATGTCAATCAAAACAAAACACTCGGTAATGTGTTACTTCTCTCAGTCACAGAAACCTTTGAAAATCATGCCAATACTTCATGCAGATCCAATACATACTCTTACCTCTGTGTTCTTATAGGCCTCTGGTTTAGTATTATAGATCTTTGCAATCTGATTCCCTGTCAGGCGTTCATGGGCACATGAGCCTGTAATTTCTGCCAGTTTCTGTAAGCATAAAATTTGTTATTGAAAATTCAAAGTGACTGATATTAAATCCTGCTGTGTACCAGTGGGCCTCCAATTTCTTTTTCCAAATTCCTACACTGCTGAGTTGTGCTTGCATCCATCCAGACTGGTGAATCTGGCACACTGAAGGACGAAGCAAGTTGCTCGTGAAGGAAGAAGTCTGGGCTTAGGGACTGCAAAGTCTCTCTTGCACCCTTCTTCCAGTATATGCTCCCATGTTGCTGTATATAAAAATGATGCCATGATTATGCACCAGCATTTCAATCCTGTAGTAAGACTTACTTGACCTGTCCCAGATATTGCAGCAATATTGTTGAATTCCACGCCACAGATTCTTAATTTATCCATGAGCATGTCCAAGGCTTTAACCCACATGATTGTTGGTGCAGTGACAGTAAGGTTATCAGAGTGCTTATTCACACCTCCATGAGTCCTGAAAGATACATCATACATGTCACACAAAATTTAAAAATGCATTGTCTGGGAGAATTTGGGTTCATATCTCTTTTCCCTCCAACTCAATGATAAAAAAAGTATCATTTTGTATTTTGGACTTGGAATATTTCAACTAAGTTCCTCAGTGGCGGAACTAGGGTAGTTCAGATGGTTCGGCCAAACTAGGGCCCTGAGCAACGTACCTCCATAACTGCCGCAAAAAAAATTACAAAAAAATTACATATAGTTCAAAATGAGAGGAAAGAGAGCACATGTCGAGGTGAATAACGGTGAAAATGGATTGAGAGGAGTGGCGCCGAGCCGTCCCCGACATCGTCCTGATATTTTCAGCATATACGAGGCAGGCGCCAAAAGTTTCTGGCCTATGTTCCAGGCGTGATGGATATAAAATGACAGTGTCATTTTTCAATATTAGTCTTCTTGTACTACAACACACTCCTTACATCTCTGGATTAGCAAACAATACCATTGGAAAAATTGTCCAAAGTTTTGTCCGAAGTGCTTATAAACTGCATCCTGCAACTCTTCATTTTTTTCATTTTTTTCTCTACCCGAAAGGTCTTTTTTTGAGTTTTGAAAACAGGTAAAAGCCACTGGGGACCAGGTCTGTGCTGTAGGATGGTTGGTAATGCTCCTCAAAGTCCGAGTCTCTGTTCAATAGCACTGGGAGTAAGGCTTTCCTCTTGGTACTCGATTTTCAATATGATCTGAAATGATGCAACTTGTCTGACTGAAATTAAGTTTACTCAAATGTGTGACACAATTTGCGAGCAGAAACTTGTACATTTGTCCACTCATGAATGGCACTATACCTGACACTATCCCCCATTGTTTCATTTCCATCACCCCTGGAACATAGTCAGGCCAGAAACTTTTGGCGCCTACATCCATAACACCCAGCTAATTTAAGTTTAAGCAGGTGTTTGCAGATAATCAGAATAATGTATATATTTTTTACATTAGATTACATAGTATTACCTGAGAGAATCGTTTTTTACTCCTAGGTTGCACCTGAAGTCTGAGAGGAAAAAGTTACTGTGAGAACCAATTGAATCACCCTATAAAACAAGGGCCCATGCCCACCCTGTTTAAACCTGAACACAGGCTCCTGTTCCATTTGGTGAATCAATTAGGCCTATACAGAGTTAGTGCCACAATTTTCTTTTCACAATTGGTTCTTGCAGTGTTCTGTACAGTCTCGCTCATAAATAATGGTACGACTCTATGGACGACATGTTTATTCTGACTATCCAGCATTATTGCCAACCTGATTTCGTTGCGACCCTATGGACAACTTGTCCTCAACATCTGGCAACCTGTATGACCCCATCCCGATCTTTTCCCAACAAATTTATTACCAAAATGCTTGCCAACATGTTCAACCTGGTACAATGCTTACGTAGATTTGAGATGAATTTCCCCCCTTAAATTTTCTTACTTTGCCTTATTTTTTTCTTTTCTTTTTTCTTGATTTTAATTGCCTTTTCCCAGCCTTCCTCATGACTCCTAAAAACATGCAGGTGACCCAGGGGTTGGGAACAGAATAAACATTTTGTCCATATAGAATCGTACCATTCTTTATGAACAGTACTGTACCTCTACCGTACTTTAGCAGCAACTATAGAGTAGACACCACATTGTCGGCATTAAGCAGAAAGAGCGAATAGACCAAAATTTTACAGGAGAGGCAAAAATAAGTTGAAAGTAATTGAGACTGATTTTTTATGTGACAAAAAAAGAATTAGTTCATGACTCACGGTGAATGGCACCGTGTCCAGAATGGATAGAAGTATTAGAACACCAATTTTTGTTGGAATATTCCACGATCCCAGGTGACGGTGACTCCGGAAGTAGAGTTAGGTTCACATTTGCCTCCGCTCTGCAAGGAGGTCGGTGGTGAGGACCCAAATTCAGCGTTGGGGTATTGCTTCCGTTTGAAGAAAACAGCGATGGAGGTGTACAACATGCCAAGATTGTGAACAGCAGATACTGGTCACCATGTGAGGCCACAAGACGTTACAACTATTCGCAAACCTCCAACTGCATCTGCCTCTCCTGTGGTGTCAACTGTATCAGGTGACAAGTATCAGTGATACAGATGTATCAGGTGCAAATGCATAACATGTGCAAATGGTCAATCAAAAATCGTGTGGGCACTACCACTGGAGGTACCAATCATTCTGGCAAGGTCATCAACGGTTATGCGGTGATTTTCCCTGACAATTACTGCACATGCGGTGTTAATGACCTCCTCTGTAAGAACTCTGATGGGAGTCTGCAGACCTCTCTCTTAAAGCTGACTATGGACCCTTGTTGAATGCCTTGCATCATCAGTCCAAAAATAATTGTCCCTCGCTGTTGATACATCGGAATGCTGTGGGACACATCTTCACCATATCTTAGCATGTCATACACCTCCATCACTGTTGTCTTCAAACGGAAGCAAAACCGATGACCTTCTGGTAGCACTGAGATGAATATGAACCTAACCCTACTTCCAGTGTCATAATCGCCTGGGATCGTGGAATATTCAAACAAGAATTTTTTGTTCTAATACTTCAATCCATTTTGGACACGATGCCATTCACCGCAAGTCATGAAATAATTCTCTTTATCACATACGAAATCAGTCTCAATTTCATTTGATTGGCAGGTCATAGTCCACACAAATCAAGTGTCACTGTATGCACACTGTTCCACCTACACATTTGTCCTTTCACCAAAACCTGCAGTGGGTGATTTCACCTTAATATATACATTTTCATCATTTTTTTAAACATGGTCTATATGCCCTTTCTCCTTATTGCTGATGATATATTAGCGCTCAAAATTTGGCTAATTGGCACATAATCAACTAAAAAGATGCTTGAAGCTTACCTATATTCAGGTAATTCGTTGTCAAACTGAACAGCAGCTTCATGAATGATTTCCAGGTTGTTATTGGTGACTATGGCTTTAATCTATCAAAGAAAGCAAAACACCACAGTCAATTAACCGTTCCCATGCATAATACAGTTTAAAGTAAGTAGTTTAAAGTTTAAATTAAGTTTAAAGAAATTTTTCACTTAAAGGTGCACGTTATCAAATCCTTTTCGCCCTGACCGCAAGCTAAGCATAAGTCATTGCTGTTCTTTCATGCTGGAAGTGACCATGTTCATAAATCTGTGGGGGCTATACTGCATGCATGTGAAATAAAGTGGAGAACACTGATATGGAGTGGGCTATTGCCTACATTTTACCTGAAGTGATAATCACTATTTTTCTGATATGGTAAAAAAGAGGGAAATAAGCCCTGCCCGCTTTCCCACATGTCTGTCTGTTTGAGAAGACCTTGTGCTCCTGTAAATCACTTCAGAACTCTTTGTGACAAAATGTAACCTTCTCGCATCTCTCTATGAGCAAGGTGTAATTATTATTATTAATAAGCCTTAGTTAATATTTATACTTCACTTCTAACAGCAACATGTTTTGACCCTCCCCATAAGACACTTTTATACATTTAATATTGGTTAAAATGAAAACATCTGATAATTTTCCAGGAAAAAAGGGAATCACATAATCGTTCCACTTTGCATCAGCTGGCTGGCTCCCCTGAGGTGTACGAGTCCAACGGTAGCCCCCAATTTATACTGGAATACTGCTACTGTGTGCAGGGCCGACGTTAGGTGAGATGGCGCCCTGTGCCGTTTGACATATATTACGCCCCCCCCTGACCAGGGCCGGATTTAGGGGGCACCGGGGCGATCTTGGTTAGCCCCCCCCCCCCACCCCCGAATGTAGAAATTAAAATATACAGCAATAAGGCGGAAATTTTCGGGTGGGGCCCATTTCATAAATCATAAGCACTAGGTGAACAAGCGGCAAATGGCGGGGAGGAAGCCCGCCGCAGGCGCAAATTTTTTGGGTTCAAGGTTACCCGAGCTTAGGTGAATGTGGGAGATTTGAATGGGTGTGTATTTGATGAAATTGGTANCGTGGGGGGTGGGGAGGGGGCGACCCGCCTGGGCCCCGTCGTGCCCCCCTGCATACGCCACTGAGGATAATTCACTGCCACGGGAAAGCGGGTATAGTGCTCCCGTCACTACTTTGTCTCCCTTTTCCGATGAGGAATTGCTTACTATTATTAAGCATTTAAGCGTGGAGCTAGAGGTTCGTCAGTATCGTCACAAGTAGTTAATTTTTAATAATAAAATAAAATATGTTAAACTTTTTGTGGGTGCCCCCTGGCAGAGGGGGCCGGGGGCACTCGTACCCTGCGCCCCCTATAAATCCGGCACTGCCTCCGACTGCTTTTTATTTACTTTTTGGAAGGGGGCACCTTTTTGGAAGGGGGCGCCTTTTTGGAAGGGGGCGCTATGACGACATGTTTTTGCAGCAGATGAAACGCTGAAAGAATGTGGTGAGCATTGTCAATTGCATTAATAAATTTTGCTGCTGGAAGCCATTGGAAGGCGCTGAGTAAGTGGCGCCCTTGTGTGCGCCATTAAGGAAGAAAAATTTAACGACACTTTTATATTATTTGGAAAGGGCTCATCACGCTTCTTTCGCGCCCCACACGCATCTGCGCCCTGTGCGGTAGCACTGGTCGCACACCCCTAGCGCCGGCCCTGACTGTGTGCATGAAAATATGGCATAATTGAAACTAAGAACAGTACTGCTGCACTAATTTCTGGGTGGATATGTTGGTGAGATTTGAAGACTGTATGTCACTATGATGAAATCAGAAAACTAAGGTCAACTGTCTATTTTTGTAGGGTTTTCTTTCTTGATGGGCAAAAATACTGCAGCAGTCAAAAAAATTGGATTGCTTTTGGCACATTTTGCACTTATTTACACATGTTAGTACAACCTTCGAAGGTACACAGAAACTTGAGTTGGAAATACTTAAATGTTTTATTTTATTCTGTGTCAGCATATCATGTAGCCACCTAGAATGCATTAAGAGTGAAAGTTTATCAGCTGAAGTGTCTTTAATGTCTTGTAAACTAGTTCTACATATGTTTAATATTCAAGGTCATACACTTCTGAACTTAATAAATTATCATGCCATGGGTGAACATCAAAACAACATATCAGTGCAATTTTAAATAAGAACTTATGATTACAGTCAACTCCTGGTTATCCACAGTAACTGGTTCCAATATTTTCAAACTACAGATAACTGAACCTGTGATTAATATGGGGCTGACTGTACTAAATAACCCAGACTATACAAAACCATAATACATAATTTATGTGACCAAATGGCTAATCTTATCATCCTTGACCTTTTGATAAAACTCGGCCTTTAGTAAAGTTTTTAAGAATCCCTAGCTTTATCCATACTTTCACCAATGCAAGTGGGAGAAGATGAAGCAAGGCTACTGCATAAAAATGCAGCCTCATAATATGTTGCAAAATATTTCAGCATTCACTTAGAAATGACCGAAACCTAGCCATGTTAGCTTGTCCTAACAATGATATCCGAGACTGCAGAGTGATGGTCTCATGTTACTATGCTACACTACCGTCATGAATTATGGGCCAGGGTTGATGTAGTTGCAAATAGCGGCAGAGAAAATACTTCAGGTTTTATTTAATCGGTAGTAACAAATTTCATACAAGTAGCTCATGATAATGATCACAATATTTTTTACTAAATTACTTCACACAGAATAATTGGTGTAAAATGTGACACTGATTATTCTGAATTTCAGGTCTTCATAACTGGCTGCGACAGACCCAGATTGCATCATTTACGACTCACACTCCAAGCTAACCAACTTCTACTTCATAATTCCCTGAATCTTTCATGCCGACACTTCCAATGCTACCAAGAGTTTCAATGACCACATAGCTGGGAACCCCTCATGCGCCCGGCCTATAAAAGCTCCTCGCATATTCCGACAAATGCAATGCCATACACAAGGAAATGCAATTATCAAGTTGGCTACATGCATACACTGGTTTCATGTATCAACTCCAGCTTCACGTTAGACTACCACCTCAACTGCATTGACATTTCAAGATTCACATTGCATATCGCCTCTCGCCCTAGTCACAAAGTCAATCCCATGTTAACTGTCAGAAAACCACGACTCGACAGAGTCCAAGCACTACCTGACCTCGACTGTCACCTCACCTGTTGCGTGCTGAAGTCAAATCCCAGGTAGGTCCTGTCCTCTTCAATGTCACCCATGGTTGCAATGGGCAGTTACTTTCTGCCTTCTGCAGTACCAACAGTCAACAGGCAACAGCCCAACACCCACACCCAACCTGATCCAGCAGCAGCCACACTGCCTGACTGCCACAGCCGCGGTCATAACCTCAACTGGAGACGGGCCATCTTGCGGCCACTTTGCGCGGCGGACTTCCGCGCGGCGCCTATTCAAATGTGGCAGCGGGCAAATCTTGCGCAGAATCATTGGGTGGAATTTTCGTCCCACTGCTAGTTACTGCTAACTTAGCAGTACCATTGCCAACACTGGTATTGCTAACAAGTAAGTTAGAAGTAACTATCAGTGGGACGAAAATTCCACCCATTATTCATTAGGTGGAATTTTCGTCCCACTGCTGGTTACTGCTAACTTAGCAGTACCAGCGTTGGCATTGGCACTGCTAAGTTAGCAGTAACTAGGAGTGGGACGAAAATTCCACCCAATTGAGTTCGCCCGATGCACATTACCAACTAGGTGTATTACTGGCAGTATAGCTACAGTACCGGTACCTAGAATTATTCTAGGTACTATAGTATAGCTAGCTGTATGCCAGTAAAATCAGGGATGACCATTGACCATATTTTAGAAAATGAACATAAGGCGGCCAATCAGCATACCAGTTGTAAGGCGAGGTATGCCAGTTAGATGGAAATCAGCAGATGTCACAGTTTGGTGTTCTGCATTGTTCCCAAAGGCATTTTCTGAACTATCACAAGGTAAAAACCACCCACACATATTATTTACAAGAAGCGCAGAAAAAATGACAAAATATTGTTAGCCTACCTGTGAGGTGTAATAATAATGGATACCCCGTGATAAGCCTCCTTGGGCTCTTTAGGGGATCATCTTTTGAATAACCGTCTTTAATCATTTGCCTGTAATGTGATGGATTTTGATAGTGGGAGGAAACGGGAGAACCCCGAGAAAGCCCACGCGAACATGGAGAGAACCCATCGAAACTCTATCCACATAAGTATTCTCTGCCTGATCCGGGGATCGAACTCGGGACCTTAGAGGTGGAAGGCTGCGGCGCTAACCACTCCGCCACCGTGTCGCCCCTGTGAGGTGTATTGCTCATTTATTTATTTGTGATGGTAAGAAAGGTGGAAATCATGAAGAAATTGCCCCACTTTACACCAGCCGCAGCCCCCTGGTCAGCCCCTTGATATCCCAGCAAGCCACAATACAACTGGTAATATGACAGTTGTTTTGTATTTCACTTAACCCATTAAGCAGTATGTTTTCCTTAACCCTGGATCCGTGCCGTGGGGTCTTTTCGGACCCCAAAGGAATTAAAATGCATTAAAATTACAATTACAAATGAACTGTTTGCCATATTTTAAAAGTATATAACAGGAAGTGCACGTTTATTTTGAATTAGCGATCATTTTAGGCATTGTTCAAATGATGATTGTATATAGTCAGTACATTGAAAGGTATTATATAAAAATTAATAAAAATTAAAATATGGCGTGGGGTCCTTTAGGACCCCACGGCACGGTTCCCGTGACTTTCAGGCACGGCACGGTTCCAGGGTTCAACTACCTGCCATCCAGCTCCATTTTCATTCACTTTCACAATCTTCCCAGCTTATGACAATATAGGGAAAGAGTAGGCCTTATTGGCGCACGGGAGGTGGCAAGGTGAGTGGTGGCTGGGGGCAGCTTGGCTGCGTCGCAAAGGCAAGGATGCAAAGATCGATTTTTTGGATTTTGGAAGGGGTATGCTGTACCAACCTAACCTAAGCAAGCCTAATCTTCCTTCCTTGCAGATATATACAGACCTATCTTCAGCGGATACATGCCTATCCTTTACCCTTGCCTTTGCCACACAGCCCGCTGCCCCCACCCTACTTCCCTCCTGCCTCCCGCACACCAGTAAGGCCAACTCTATCCCAATATAGACCCAATGCATTGTGATTGTGAGGAAAATGAGCCCTTTAATTAATTTATGGTGCCTGCAAGAATAAGTGCCATTTGAATATGTTGTGTTTCAATACTCAAAATACAACAGAAAAAAGGCTCTCCTGAACAATAAAATTCATAACATCACATTTGCCTGCATGTATTTTTGTCATCACACAAAGCCCAGTACAACAATGTTATTTTATCACTGTCAAATCAAATCTGGATTTCTGTTTATAACAAAAGTCATTACTTTCCATTTGTTTAGCACCACTTTTCCTTTTCAAACTGAACAATAAACATTCACTATTTGCAATATTTTGAGTCTTTCGGGGGTGTGTTGAGCATAAAAAATGCTCTTGCAGACTCTCACACATAAATTGCTTCGCTAAAACTTGCCACTGGTTCTGACTCGGCTTCATCGTCATCATCACCGTCTTGCCCCTCTAGCTTGTTGCATCTGGCAAGTAAAGGTGCGTTTGCAAGCTGGAGAGAATCGGTTGTAGTGAAAGCAAGAAGCCAATTCTCTCCCTCCAATTCTTCCTTGATATCTCACCCATAGTAAAATGTCTCAAAGTCACTTGAAAACACCAGATCTCGTGAACCTGTGAACAGACCTTAAGCACTATGTCGCACAGCTAGCTACAATGGGGAAATGTGATGTGACATCACATTCCAAAAATATTAACCACTGTTATTACCACTGATACATTCTAACATAGTAACATTTGCATATGTGTGTGGTTTTGTTCTTCCTTAAATATGATCAATCCAAGATTCACTTTCTTTGGAACTCAAAATTCTGACCAATAGATGCATGAAAACAATAAATTGAGGAATGATGGATGAGTTTAATTTAAATTGTTTAACCCTGGAACTGTGCCGTGGGGTCTTTTTGGACCCCAAAGAAAAAAATGCACTAAAATGATCATTACAATGAACTTTTGCCATTTTTTTACAGTATAAAACAGGAAGTGCATGTTTATTTTGAATTAGCGATCATTTCAGGCATTGTACAAATAATGATTGTATATAATCAATACATTGAGTAGTATAATATAATAATTAATAAAAATTAAAATATGGTGGGGTCCGAAAAGACCCCACGGCACGGTTGCCGTAATACTCGTAGGCACGGCACGGTTCCAGGGTTAAATAGGATTTATTCCAGGGCCCTGGAAATTGAATAATAGATTCAGGAAAAGGATACATCTGGGAATGACATATTGAGGTTTGACTTCATTTAAATAATGTCACTAGTGTAGGGGTCACGGCCAGGCCAGATACTCATTCAGAAATCTGACTACAGTAAAACCTCAATATAACGCTCTTCAAGGGACAGCCCAAAAGTAGCGTTATAAGCTGGATAGCGTTATATGTGGGAAATACGATTTAATTCATGCTTTTCTCAGGAAATTAATGCCTTCACTGTTTCTATGAGGATTGAAGCCTATAAACCACGGTAACCTGAACTGACCTGCCAACATACCAAGTAGTCTTTCCTGAACGTTTAGGACCACCTTCATCCAGAGGTTTTTCATTTCTCAAGCTTAAACTTGCAAAAAAAATTAAGGTGTAAGGTACGGTTGAAAGCGTCTTCAAAAGAGCTGTAAAACAAAAAGGAAACTGTCATCCTAGGTTCCACATAAGAGATTTTAATTGTTTTGTCCTTTTAAAATATCAAAAAAACCTACATTTTCAACTATAAATATCAATAAATAAAGGTGACATTACGTATTGACACATGGTTTTTTATGACAAGATATAAATGTCGAACAAGGGAAAAATCCACAAAATATTTTTTTAAATCTGTAGCTGAATTAGAGTTTTTTAAAAATTCTGTCACTTTCCTCACCATGATCGCGATTATGGGGAGGAAAGTGATGGAAACTGATGTTATATGAGGGATAAATGTCTCTGGGGACCAGGGAAACTGAGCTGTACAGTCTATGTAGGAAAGCGTTAAAAGTGAGAAGCGCTATAAGCGGGAAAGTTTACCGTGGGCTTTATGGGTGATGATCAAGGGACCAGAAAAAAAGCAGAATTAAAAGCGGGAAAGCGTTATATGCGGGAGCGTTATATCGAGGTTTTACTTTATATTTAAGTCACTTTGGAATGCACCTTGTTTTTTTTTCCAACATAGAACAAAGATTCATTGAATCAATAATGATATAAATAAACATTTTATATTACATCAACATCACATGGTGGAAGGGAGTTCTCATTCTCCATTCCACCGGTCATACAAGAATAGTACTGATTTATTAAAGGGTTAATTTCTTCATCGCTCACTTTGTCACAGAGAAAGTATTTGATTGCCAAGTTGTCCCAGTTGTCTCCTACAAACTTCTCCCCATTATTCTGACAAATTCCCCATTCATACTGTCTCATTGACTCTTCTAGACTTACAAAATCCAACAAGTATGAGCACACATGGTAAAGTGTGTCTCTTGACTTAGGGTTGAGATGCAAACTCTTTTTGAAGTGATACATGCAGGGTCCAAGTGCTTCTTTACTTTTCAGAGCCATTTCTCGCTCTACTCGGGCAAGAAAAAGAGTCTGAAGTGTGTTTTCAGGAGCAGCCTTTGAGCTTTCTAGTAGAATGGAGTGCACTCTGGAAATAATATTTTTTTGTAATTAGGCTTTTCCACAAAAGAGAATACCATCTGGCATGGCAACATAATTATATAAAATGACAGATGTAAATAATTAGTTACCCAAGTGGGTAACTTATACATGGTCAGAAGGTTATTATCTACTTTAAAAATGTAGTCACTTTAATTGAAACCAAACTTGCATGAATACTGTTACATATAAAAGTTCATGGCTTGCTGGGTGGTTGCTCTGAAATCATAGTTGAAATCTACAACGGATTTGACCATATAATAATGGATACCTCGTGATAGGCCTCCTTGGGCCCTTTAGGAGATCATCTTTTAATTCACCGACTTTAATCATTTGCCTGTAATGTGATGGATTTTTAAGTGGGAGGAAATGGGAGAGCCCCGAGAAAACCCACGCAAACACGGAGAGAACCCATCGAAACTCTATCCACATAAGTGTCCTCCGTCCGACCCGGGGATCGAACTCAGAACCTCCGAGGTGGAAGGCTAAGGCGCTAACCACTACGCCACCGTGTCGCCCTGGATTTGACCATATGCAAATAGTGAGAAGAGCTGCCAAGAATCCCCTTGCCCTCCCTCTCCCGTCCTCCTTTTCCTGCTCTTGTGCACGTCCAAATCCATTGTTGCTTCTATCCGATAAACAGTTTTAAAGAAAGCTATATCTGTCATTGCTGCATAACAATAATTAGGTAAGCACACTTACAAACTCTGAACATAACTATTACCTTCATTGTTGGGCCACAATAATTTTTTTTGGCAATGCACAACAGATGATGAAAAATCACAAACTTGCTCTTTCCACAGCATCACTTACAAATGAGCGTCTTTTTAAACTAAATTCACCTGATCTTTTGTACTCGCTCATTTACGACATCAGGACTTACTTCATCCAGTTAGAGTGTAACTCAGGCTTTATTATGATATTGCAAGAATTTTTATATGCATCAGTATTCATGCAGTTTGGCTGCCAATTGAGGTGAATACAGGTAGCCTCCCTTTTACGCCTGTCTATTTTACACTGTTTCACATTAACCCGTTCGCTACCAGATAGGCCCGAACAACGTAGTATTCGGCTTACGACTATTCCTAAGATACGGACAAGATATTTTACCAATTATAACAGCCATACTTACCAGATCTGGGAAAATGCTATGAGTGTGTCTGGAACAATTTTACTTGTCTAGAAGTCCCTAAATTAATTTCCAAAAAAGGGCTATAAAAACTCTAAATTAGAGTATTACCGACCAACTGTTAGGCTGATTTAATTATGAAATGCGTGAAAACATGTGGAATAACAACCTTGAGAACCATGCCAGAAGAATTTGCTGAAATCTTCGTACTTTGCGAGAAATAAATTAATACCGGTACTCATTTTCAGCTTTCTCCCAAACTCCAAAATTTATTTGCTTCTCATGAAGTATGACTATTTCAGCAAATTCATCTCATACTCATTTGGGAGTTTTCCGAAGTGCCATAAAGCCGCAAATACGTATTAATTTATTTCTCGCAAAGTACAATGATTTCAGCAAATTCGTCTGGCATGGTTCTCAAGGTTGTTATTCCGTATATTTTCACGCATTTCATAATTAAATAAGCCTAAAGGCCGGTATCCACGTACAAGATTTCTCGCATACAAGGAGCCAACTGTGCATGCCCGGATCCGAGGAACGAGAAAAAGTTGAAAATTTTCAACTTTAATCCCCTTTTCGAGGGACAAGAGGGGCCCTGAGGCGACAAAGAGTCTGTCTCGACATACAAGATTTCTCGCGTAAGAGGATTCGCATACGAGGAACTCGCACGTCGATACCGGCCTTAACTGAACTGGCACCCACCCCCTAAAGACCAATTTTTACAGTATATAGCAACAGCCCTAATAAACGCGATAGTAAACATAAACCAAATACTCATAAATTCTCTTAGATTCAAGGATTCAATTGTCACAAGCAAGTCAAACACTTCTTTCGGTACATCTAGTAGACGGAGATGACGAAATTGAGCCTTTCTGTACATGTGGCCTACTCTCGACCCTTTGGCTGGGAAATGAGAAAATTTTCCGTACTCGCCAACATGAACTTCGACTTAGGGAGACTGAAAATGCATTGATATCCCATCGAAAGGCCCTGCCAGCACTTCGAGTTATAGAAATTCGAGTTAGGGAAGTTTATTTCCTATTCTTTTACATTGTGACCAACCAAGCTCATCATTTTCTTTGACTTATAGAGGACTTCGACTTATAGAAGTTTTACTGTATATTTCTTTTTTTTTTTCTATTACCCCGTGATAACCCAATTGGGGTTTATAGGGGAGTGGATTACCACCATTTTAGAAATAATTTTTCATTTTACTTCAATCTCCGTGCAAGGACTTTCAGGATATAGGGTAGGGATAGGGACTGTTGGGGAGGGGACACTAGTGCAGGTGCGATGTCCTAGCCTTTGGGCCATGTGCAGTACCCCAGGAGGTTAGGTTGCCAGACACCTCCTTGGTGCAGGTCAGAGACCATCCCGACGCAGGTGAAAGGAAGTTCCCCAGGCGGGGATCGAACCTGGGGGCTTTCATTCAGCAAGCCGAGACGTTACCATCTCGGCCACCACACCTCCCCAGTTTTACTGTATATGAACTTGTTAGACTGAGTGAAGAGTTCTCATTGTATTATATAGTATCAAAATCAAAAGAAATAGTTAATAATTCCCAACACTAATAGAAGCACGCATTATTACGTCACATACTGTTTAAATAACAAATACACAAAAGCATGTGTCTCCCCCCCTTAAAATAAGAAGGGTAGAATTTTGCATGTTGGATATTGTATTGCAAACTGTAAATAAATGAACATTGATTGATTGATTGACTGAATGATTGATAGATAATTAAATCAGCCTAACAGTTAGTCGGCAGTACTCTAATTTAGTTTTCATAGCCCTTTTTTGGAAATTAATTTAGGGACTTCTAGATGAGTAAAATGGTTCCAGACACATTCATAGTGTTATCCCAGATCAGGTAAGTATAGCTGTTATTATTGGTAAAATACCGAAGCAGGTTGGAGTAGTTGATATAGATATTTAAACGCCTGCTAATTGGGAGGTCCTGGGTTCAAATCCCGGGGCCGGCGACCTTGACCGTGGGTTTCTGTGGTTTCCCACGGTCCCCCCATAAAAATAGGCCGCAGCCGCTTCCTTCCGTCCCTTTCCAGGTGCGAAGAGGCAGAAAAATCGAAAAAAACTGACGGTGGTATGCCACCCCCCTAAAAGGGTTCCACCCTATCATGGGGTAAAAAATTTAAAATAATAATAATAATAATAAATAAATAAATAATTGGTAAAATATCTTGTCCGTATCTTCGGAGTAGGCATAAGCCAAAATCTACGTGGTTCAGGCCTATCTGGTAGCGAAGGGGTTAATAACTTTATCAAAATAAGGAGGTCATGGTGGTCTAGTGGCTATGCTACTGGCCAGCCAAGCTGGAGGTCTGGGGTTCAAATCCCGTCCCTGTCACCTTCGCTTGGTCAGGTCTTTTTCCGCTTTTCACCCGACATGTCCAGGCAGATTGCACTTACTTCTCTGCCCAGGGCCAAGAGAAAAGATCTGGTATTTAAGATGGTCAGAAATGACTACTTAAGAGCACCCTCCCTTGGGAACCTCTCAACACCCATGCCCAAGAGGGCCCCGGGCCCTATCACAGGGTATTACAAACAAACTTTCTCAAATTACCTAAAAATGAGATTTTTTTAGAAAAATTGAAAAATTGCAAATAACAGCACTTGTGAGCCCAGTCATGTAATAAGGACCTCTTTTGCTTTTTATGGTGCATTGTGGCAGGGTCTAGAGACATAATTATACAGTACTGTATTGTTATATAATAATAATAATAATAATAATAATAATAATAATAATAATAATAATAATTCATACCCCGTTATCAGCCATCGGCTCTTTAGGGGGGAAGTTTGTTTTGCCTGGAACTCTTTGCTTTTCATTTTACTGTGCTCTTTGGGATAGGATAGGGATGGAAGGAAGCGGCTGTGGCCTAATAATTACGAAAGCAACTCCGGAATTTTCCTGGAAGGACCGTGGGAAACCACAGGAAACCACGGTCAGAGTTGCCGGCCCCGGGATTTGATCCCAGGACCTCCCGATTATTAGCAGTCGGACACCATATCCCCTTCTCCAAACTGCTTCGGTTACAGTACTGTATTGTTGGTCTCTGCACTCCCTGAAATTCTCTAGATGTTGTCGCAATACACTACTGCATGTATTCAAAACAATAAAGGGACCTAATGAACTTCAACCTGGAACTTCCTCGTAAATGTGTATGAAATGTTTCAAATACGTGCCATAAAAACAGCAATATTAGAATGGCACATGGGAAAACTATGAAATTTTGGAACTTATCCCATTCAATTACATTATAATTTGGCCTCGTTTTACGAAGTTTCCCTTTATGACCCTGTTGTCTGGAAGCTAACTCCATCATGAAACAGGGGCTACCTGTATATTTTTCAAATGGATAGTAGGGCCCTAGAAAACACAATCATGAAGAAAGTACACTGTAATCACCAACATAGGTCAACAAATACCTTGCAAGTGTGTTTTGATTCCTACGGTCTCCGGGTTTTAAGGATTCTTCTGCTTCATATTTAATCAGGTGTGTAACTGGCAAATACTGAAACTGTATGCATAACTCGATTGCTTCACTAAAGCAGCCAGCTTTCAGGATGGCCAATGCAGCCTCAGACACCACTTGATCATATATAATCTGCTTAAAGGGTCTGGCTAAGACAGCAATGACTGATGTTTTCATGTGCAAATCATATTTGAGCAATTCTCGAAAATACTTTGCTGCACTTTGGTACCTCTCCATCTCATAACATGTGCGGGCCAACTCATAGAGACATTCACGTAAATCTCCTTCATGTTCACCATGGACAACTAACAAAACCCTCTGGTGTATGTTGGCACAGTGCATTTCCTCTTGAGAAGACAGTTTCTGTAAAGAAAGAAAATCGCAAAAAGTATTGATATATTCTATTAGTTTTAATAATTACATCATAAATACTTACTTCATATATCCACTGGAGGACAGGTAGCCGCTTCTCATTAGGAATGAATTTTGAGAAATGAGACCAAGCCAACAATTCCATTTTTCGATCACTGCAATGGATTGATGCTGATTTTATCAGGCTTTCCCATCGAACACGTAGCAAATCATCATCATGTTCTTGCTGGCGAAGGCACCACAGAAGCCAAGTACGCCAAAGAATTACAGAGTTGGTGGCAGATGGCATGTCTGGTGGCACTACATCTGGATTCCTCAAAGCTGAAACAATTCAGTAGTAGTATCAAAATTCAGTGTCTGATGGTGGGCAACTGACCCATGTTAAATTTGTGGTTCTAATGACCACTACATGCAAGTGTTCGAATTAACCAGACAAGGACAATTAGAAGAGCACCTTTTATATACGTAGTGATGGACAACTCCGTTTCACTGCTGTCTTTGTAGGGATCTATTGTTGTTTGTTCATTGGCATAAAGTTTGCACACTTCTATTGCCATCTCAACCATATCATATTGAAACTCTTGCTCAAACATAAATAAATGAAACAATGGATCCTGCTTTGTTGGTGGGTTTGCACTCACATCTTTCACCCTGTGTAACTCGTTTATCAGAATGCCATAATCTGCATTGATGCAGCTCTCTATGTGATGCAAGATGCACATGGCATAAATTTGGACAAACACTATGCGACATGAAAGTGACTTATAATAAACAAAGTGGTCAGGTTTCAATATGATGCTGTAAAAAGGGCTCCCTTTCATCGTACTACCCACAGTGTTGAAAGACCTCTTTTCACTCCCTAAACCAACGGTGGTCATACCACCACTTGAGTGACTCAATAACTGTAGAACTCTTTCATACAGATGATCATTCTTTACATTGATGACAGTCCAAGCCATCCACAGGTAATTGTAGGCAATGCATATCTGCACCTCTGGGTTAATTACACCAAGTTTTCTCTGGCACATTTTTAAGAAAATGTAATCAAACTTCTCCAAATGTTTGGCATACTGGCATCGCCTTTCAACGTGATCTGGATTTTCCCCAATAGCCTACAATAAAATAAACACAATAATTAACTTTCATGATGACTTTAATAATAATAATAATGGTGTAACTTACCATTGCTTCACACACAAACACATTGTTGTAAATCAAAAACTTCCAAGATACTGCATTTAATTGAATGCCTGACACTTCATTCAGGCGCAAAGCAGCTTTCTCCAGATCATTTGGTTTTGTTGGTAATTCTCTCATCTTCTGGATACATGCAGAATAACATTTACGGTGGAACAAGTCCCTAATTGTATCAAAAGACATCATGGCTGTGTACCTGTGTGACCAATGTGACCTGAAGAAGAAATGTACATGCACTGTTTAATATGGCTAATGAGATGAAAACAACTACCCTTGCAAACCACTAACAAGTTATGGGAAAACCAGAAATGTCTTCACTCAAAAGCAATGTACTCAGCATAAATCATAGGTCTCTATCTCTGATATACAGTAAGTACCTGTTTTACGCTGCTTCATTTTACATAGATTCACATTAACCCCATTTTCAAAATTACCTTTGAAAAAAAAAAATGGAAATGTTTTGAGAAATTTGAAAATAACAAAACAATACATACGCACATTGCTGCAAGCATATGAGTCCAAACATGCTACAGCATAGGGGTGGAATTTTCGTCATACTACTAACTTCTAGAACTTCTAACTTAGCAGGACCAGTGTAGTGCAATGGTACGGCTAAGTTAGCAGTAACTAGTAATATAACGAAAATTCCACCCTTTGTGTTTCTTTTGTCTTTGGTGGTGCATTGTGGCAGGGTGAGGAGAAATATACAGTACTGTCTCTGCCCTCCACTAAGTACTGTACCTGCTGCTACAATACACTATGTACGTATACCGCAGTTCTTGACAAAGAAGGAAAAGGAATCCTCAGAACCCGAGAATCTCCCATTAAAAGTGTAAGTTATATTAAATGTTTCAAACACTGACAGTGAACATTAAAAACAGCAACATTACTACTGTCCCTGGGAAAATTTTGGAAATTTTGGATCCTATCTCATACACTTGCATTATAATTTTATCTAGTTTTACGGCAATGCACTTTACGCCGTTGTATTGCTGGAACCAATTACAGGCGTAAAATGGGTACTTCCTACTAGATTTGTATTAAAGTAGAGACATCATATACGCATTACAGTGAACTCATGAGTTCACTGGAATGCACAGAAATAGATTGGAATGAATGAATGAATCATTGTGTGTTCACAAGCTTATGAGTATTTGGCTGGTATTGGTCACATGGAGAAAGTGAGTGTGAGCGAGATGCCAACAAATGAATGGAGTGCAAAGTATTGGTGTCTTGCTCCTGCTCATGCTCTCTCTACAACCAATTCTCATGAGCTTCTGATCACATCTTTAAACCTGATGCACAGATGCAATGTGGCTCTAGGCCTACTTATTACGTGCAAATGTCACCAGTCAACCCAACATACCTCAAAAGTCACATCTACGGCCACGGCAAAAATCGAACACAATAGTAGACTCAGGTAGGAGACAAATTTGGTTTCCAATCTTCACACGATCCGTACAACATCCGTACCACGTGTCCGTACCAAGTACTTTCCTACTATTCCTAGGCTAAATTCGCCATGATTTCTTGGCGGGAACGTGCAACTGGTGCAAGTGACATGTGGTCACCAGAGGGCAGGACGGTGGCAGCTTCAAACATGTTGGAGTCACGAACCACAGATGCCGCTACCAGGCAGCGACCATGGTTTGATTGTGGTGTTGTGGTAGCAGCTCCTTCCAAGTACGAGTCCGTCCAAACCAAAGTAGTGCCTTTCGCTTCACCCTGCGGCTGCTTGCCAGTCGGTGCGTACCCCGGGTCGTGCGTGTGTTGCTGCTGCCTTGGGAAGCAGACTTCTCGGGGTCGGAATGAGTTGACCGTCCATTTCGAAGAGTGCGTGCCTTCCAGACCATTGTTGGACCGTCCATCTTAGCGTCTGGAGAACAAAAAGAGGACTCCGGTCCTTATGGACTCCCGACTGTTTATTTGACATGGGAGCCAAGTGAAGTGGAGGACTGAGTGAGCAGCCGAAGGATGAGACAAAGAGCGGCTCAGGAGCACCTTTGCTGGCCGTGCAGGACCAGGGCGGTTGGCCTGCAGCAATGGCCATTGCTTCTTTGCTTGATGGGGCTTACCACCAGTATCAGCCTGGGAGGTGAGTGTTGCCCGCTTTTGCGGACCGGTGTTGTGGGGTGATTTCGGGTGCTGGGAGCTTCAAACGTGAGGTATCTAGAAATAAGGTTTATGTGGAGGTTGCTACTGTGGAAGGATGGACAATTGGACATTTATGTAGATGGTTGTAAACATGTAAAAGATGCAGCACATTGTGCATGAGGAGAGCATTGAACCCTAAATTTATCAAGGTTGTTTATACATATAGGTGGGTATTGTCTAATTTGAATAACATGCCTGTGTTGGGAACAAAAAAAAACAACAACAGCTGTGCATGTGCTTGTTGAAGCTTGCAAAAGTGCATCAAATAGCATAATGTGCATGGTAAGACATGCTTGCTATTAGTGCAAGTCTTTCAGTTTGATATTGCTGGGGTATGGATGAAGTATTGCTGTATCATTAATGACCTCTGCAGCAAGATCAGCAAAAGTGTAGCCCCCTTCTGCGAGTTTGAGAATTGATGTAGAATTATGCAAAACTTTAAAAGGATACAATACACATGAATGCGCCAACCCTATTACTGTGTGGAGTAATTGTTTCGACCAGCCCACATTATGTTGGTAGACATAATCATTTACTTACACTTGTTGTTTGTTACACAACTTGTGAAGTAGTACTTGAAGTGCTACACCGTGAAGGATAGGGATGGACTACTTTTAGGTAGTACTTGTGGAAGTGGTATAGGGATAGGCTTCAAATAAATTTGCAATGAAATATCTGTTTGTCCGCTCGTTCAATGCTGGACATATTAGCAGTCCCTAAATGTTTATTTTTTTGCATTGGCGCTGGCGTTACCTGGCAACTAAGTATACATTTAGGGACTGCTAATATGTCCAGCACAGTACTAACACAGTGTTGAGATGCAATAATCATCACGGTATTTTAAATATTTGAGGCAATGTCTCCCCCCCCCAAAGGCTATGGGCTAAGGGGTAATGAAAATAAAAATAATAAAATAATAAATTTGAGGCAATGAGGCGTTTATATACAAGCCATTGTTACCAGTATGAAATTCTTAGTCAATATTGCATTAAAATCAATTTGACATTGTCAGGAATGCTAGCTATATTGTGGTAGGTCAATTAAAATGTCCAATAGATGATTAAATAGCTAGTGCAATACCACAGGGTGCTTTTGTAATTTTAGAATGTACATGATAAAATTGAGCAATGTTATCTGAAAACCTCTGAAGGTCTGAATGCCTAAGATAAAATAGATGAGATAGTTATTGCATTGTACCTGCCCTAGTGGTGGCCCATAATTACCGATAATTACACTAGATAACACTACTAACTTGAATGCTGACTCATTTTCAGTTATAATTGTACAAATATTTCTCCACCAAATTTCATTGACATAAGACAGTGGCTTGGACAGTAGCTAATTCTAAGAATTGTTAGGGGGTTGGCAGTTGTTGAAAAAAATTCTTTTATATCCAACCACAGTAGTGGAAAATATCTGGCAGTCAGTTGCAGCATACCCTATGAAACTTATCAGAGTCTCGGGCTTTTCCACCTCCACTTAAGGATCCTAAAAGCTTCACAACCAACGGATATCTGGAGCCAAGGCTGAAAGATCGTAAATTTACGTCTGTGTACAAATTTCCCCCCTCCACGCAAGAAAACTTCTGTCTTCTGAACCAGAGGAACCCACAAAAAAACCTAATTTTTTTTGTAAGTTGAGGGGGTGGGGAAGCACCTAATGAAGTAGGGAGAAGTTGGATGTTGATGTTATGACATGTTGCAGAACCCAACTGACAAGGGTGTATACTAATTTCACCACCCTACAACGCCAGCTCTAAAGTTTTTTTTTCATACCGTATATTTAAAACCTGTAAATGCATGTACGAGAAATTTAAAACGCTATTAGAGATCAGGCTGGACAAAGGGGAATATCCCCCCTCCCATGGCATCCTGTAAGCGAACGTTTTTTAAAGGGCTTCCTTCCTTTCCATCCGGTTATAACCATGCACCTGAGGTTTTTGACGGTTAGGAATATATATATAAAAAATGCAGCTGTTGCGTACATGGGCCAGATTTTCCAGCACATGTGGCCATGTTGTCAAGGTTTCCTACAGAATGGGGGGGAAAAAACTTCTAAAAAATTACGAGCAAATGAGGAGCACGCCTGCCACTTTGCTTGTGTCAACTACCTTGAGGATGTAAAAATATCAGATATATTGTTACTGTAAGCAGCTTATTCCTCGCCTCAGAAGCATAGAGCAAGTGTGTATTATACCCAGGAAGTACGAGTGTTCCGCCTTGTGGCGTTCAAGTGGTTTCCAAGGCCCCATATCATAGAGTAGGGCTGGTAGAGGCAGAGAGAGAAAAAAAGAGGTGTATATCTGTGAAGTAAAGTTCAAGCAGTTATTAGACCGCTATTTTAGCCGATCGTTGACGGCGGCAATCGGTCATCCTTGACCCTTTACTATGGCCTTATCATGTGTGGCTGCACTGCGGGGTCGGAATTTGTCATGGGAAATGGATCAAAGAGTCATAGAAGAGGCCAGGCCTTTCTCAAATGCACGGAGTTCCTCACTTTCATGTCTATGAGGTGTGGCGTATTTTTTTGGCCAATATTTGGAACCGTTTCAGTCGGCTGATTTGATTATACTGTACTAACAATTTTTGTTCATGGGTGGTGTCACTAATATTGTGCACGACTCGGAAGTATAGAAAATGGGGTTTGTGAATGACTGTTATTTTGAAGTCTGCTTCCATTGAGAAAACGGGGCAAATTGTTTTGTCGCGAAAACAAAGTTTGTGAGGAATAATAATTTTCAATACTTTTGAGATAAGAAACTAAGAAATAACACTTGCTACCCAGGGAAATGAAAAGTGTTATTGGTGAAAACACACCTCTGGCATTCTGGGGGAAATGCAAGGAAAAAAGTACATATATATTAACATTGCTGCATTTTGGTGACCCGGATCTGATCGGTAATCGACATTTTTTTCTCACGTATCATGACCTTCTAGTAACTGCTACTTGCATTTTTTTTTTTGAACGTATCGAATCTTGACGCATATGTGTCCTTTGAGTGGGAGGCCTTCAGTTTAAATGGAATTATTGTTCACATGGGTGATAATTGCCGACTCGTAGTCCGTGCGAGAAGAGGAAGTATGAAATAAGGTCAAGTAGTTCCCAAGGTTAATATGCAGAAATCACATGGGTAAGAAACAACACACTGATGCAACTACTGTTTTACATAGGTTTTGCTTATAGGTCAGTTGTTTGCACTGAGTTACATCAGACTACCCTTAGCCCACAGATTATTATTATTATTATTATTATTATTATTATTATTATTATTATTATTATTATTATTATTATTATTATTATTATTATTATTGGATATTAATGCTTTTTGATGGATTCACCTTGTCGGTTCCGGCTGTGTCGACAGGTGGGTATCTGGTGAAGAGCAAAAGTAATTTCCTAATTTTTACCTGAGTAGTCAGAGCGCGTATCTGGGTGGGATTTAATAGAGCAAGGAGGGCTCGGTGGATTTTTTTTTTCTTTTTTTTTCACTTGCCAACAGCTGCTGCCTTGAGAAGGTGGATGGCTACATTTTGTATCGCTCCTGGCGGTACAGGGAGGTGGAAGATACAGGGGGGAACGGTGACAAAACGCCGTGTTGTGAGCTGCAACGGGAGGAAACAAAGGAGTTGAAGCCGTTTCCTCGGTTCAGTGAGCAGAATAGAGTAGGGGAAGAAGAAGAGGGACCTAAATATAAAGGTGGCCAACTATATATCTTGGACTTGTTACCTGACAGGGAATTGCGGCAACCCTGTCCATGGCGTCAGTCCTAATGGTTGGCTGATTTGGATCGTGTGACCAGCAGGTTTGCCATGGGGTTGGAGTCGGTGTGACGGACTGTGACGTCACTATTTTCTGCGAATTAATTTTTTGAGGGCTCAAATTGACGTATGGACCATCTCAGGTTTTTTTTTTAAAAAAAAACGGACTCTTGTTTGTAACCCCAACTGCGTTGGCTCGTTAACAGCAGGGAAAATGCCGGAGTGTCACGAGGCAAAAACGTCCACCTTCAGCCCCCATAACGCAGCATGACATGTCGTTTGACGAGTCTGACGTGACATTCGCCCTTAACAGCGGTTGTCCTCACCGGGTGACTCGACAACTGCTACAATGTAAGAAGAAGAAAAAACAGGACGGATGGTGTGAATCACCCGGTACGACGGAATGCAACGGGAAAAGTTCGGGAATCAGTTGGCTCTCATTCATTGCGGTATTTCCCTATGCAATGTAGGTCCTCCGTACCAAGAATCGAATATGACCGGTTCTCCGTTTCACTTTTCGCTGCCGTTCGAACGGCTGCAGTCACGAAGAGCCGAGCCGTCCTCAGGGATGCAACCGCCTCAAGTTCAACGACCACACCTGTTCCCAACGGTTGCTTTGGCAACGTTTGACTCTTTTTTTTTTTTTTGGTATGTGTTGGTCTTGCTATTCCTCTTGGAGTACCGGAGACTTGAACGCGCGGGTGGATCACGAGCCACTTTTTTATATTATTGGAAGTGAGATTGGGCTTGTCAGGATGAGAGACAATGCTTGATGACATCTCGAGGTGGGAAGGTGACCGGTGGATTCATTGGAAGGGATATATGGGCTAATTGGGGATGGAACATATGCGTCAATGGCAGTTGAGGAATTGGTGACATACTATCTTGCGATGGGACGTTTGAAGGTTGTGTGGAATTACAGGGTGTGCTGAAAGTCAATTCTGCTGGTGTACCTGGTTTGGAGTACAGTATTAACTTGCAAGAACACACGCACTCATTTACATGTGCAGACGCTAGGCTAAACCGTTGACTCAGCTAATAGGATGCCTTGGTCAAGGTTGCTGATTTCTTCATTTTTTTTTAGACGTGAAGTGGCGAACTTGGCCATTTTTGAAGCCAAAGAGGCGAGTGCTTTGATACGCCACAGCACCTGTTATTATTATGGTTATTGTGCAAATTGTAGCTTTCTGGTGCAAGTTTGACTTCATGACAGCCACTTCTATTTTTGGTGGTATCGGGCGACCTTCATTAGTGAATAATAATTTTGACGTCACTAAATAGCTTATTATGGACTTATGTTTGCAATATCGATACAACTGGTGGCCAAACATGACATTGTAATGCGACTCATCATGGAGTGTTCTGTCAATATTTGCACAAACATTTGAAGTTGATGGAGAGTGTTGTGGCCAAGTCTTAGCTAGTATGTCTTCTCATCAGAAAGTGGTTGGGGCAGCATTTCGGCCTTGAAAGACCGTGGTCGACCGCTACCGGAAGTGGGCCTTTTTGTTGGAGTGGAAAAAAAAAATGAGAACGCGTATGCTGTTCTTTGTTTTTGGGTGGGTTTTTGATTCGGTCGTGGAAGAAAAGTACGGGGCTGCTTTTCAGGTGTATTTGAAACCATAACCACTCTTCTGCAGGTCTTGTCCGCGCAACTTTTTTCTCAGATGGTGTGTGTCAGGTTGCGGTCTGGAAATTGCACACTGTGGGAAAGTTACAGGGTTTTTTTATATTTTATTTTTGGATGGTAGAGTCACACTGAGGTCAGACACAAATTGGAGGTAGTCTACACAATATTTCGAGGGTCAGTTGCTCAAATGTTATGCAATAGGCAAC
>KZ538736.1:33906-50415 GCA_000934665.2 Catajapyx aquilonaris
GGGGGGGGGGGGGGGGGGTGTTGAATTGTGCAGAGTGCACAATATAGAAAAGAAGAAAGCTTAGCGATCTACCTATTGTGTGTATGTTCCCACGACAGAGACATTTGAGGACTCTGAAGTTTTCCGACTCGTGTTACATTAGGGCAAGAGAAGTCCCTGGAAGGTGAACAACCGTTAGTGGCTGTTGTTGCTCCTACATGTTCCGACCACACACTTGCGGTATGGGAAGTAGAAAAAAAAGGACTATACCCGGGGTTGTACTGTTAGGTCAGACCTGATGGAGTGGATATTCCAGGGGGTGCTGGAGGTGCTGTGTATTAAGTTGTGTGCGAACTCACGTTTTTCGCATTTCCACTTTTCATTTCGATGACTTGTGCGATTACGACTCAATGTGGAGTCGATTGTCGGATTCAATTGACTATATACCAGAGACCGCTACAGATGATTGTAAGATATTGGATGAATCAGTGCATACGGTACGTGTGTGTTTGAAAGGTGTACTCGAAGGATATTCCGATTCCCATGACCCCGGCTGTTGTCATATCACGTCATATATGAGCACCCGTTCGTGACCCGAGTCACCTTCCATCATGGCGCTTTTAGACGAATTGCCGTCGTTATTCCGTTACAGCTGCTCAAATTATGCTGTTGCATTCGTGACTACGTGTGTAAGTTTGGGATCGGTTAGATGCGTGCACGAGAAAATGTCACATGTCATCGGATAAGTGTAGGTGCAGGGCTTTTTCTTCAACTTCTTTCTGGAGCTGCGGCATAGCCTGAATGCATTGTTATTTTAAGAGAGAATCAGGGTGTAACCGTAGTCTACTGACAGGATATGAATTTAAGAATGTATAATAATAATAATAATAATAATAATAACAATAATAATAATAATAATAATAATAATAATAATAATAATAATAATAATAATAATAATAATAATAATAATACGGCAGTCTGTAAGATCAACCAGGTTTGGAACAGGGAAAAAAATGTGTTGTAAAACCTATGCAAAATAACAGTTATAAACACAATGTGTTGAACTTGTTTAAAATTGAGTGCACAGTTTCGTGGTTATTCCTAATTCTGTTTGTGATTTTGAAAATTACAAAATTGTACGATAGACTGAGCCCGTAATGACCGGAGATGACTGTAATACGGTGAGTCGCAGTTAGTGGAAATAGCAAATGGAACTTATTAGAAAATAACAGCATTCAGAAAATTTTGTTGGTTGAAAGTTGCTTAGGGTTGAAACTGGCAAAAATTGTGCCATTCGGCTGGTGATCCTATTCAGCCTCACGATATACACACACACTATATAGCTCTTATATACTATATATATAGTAGAGAGTGTGAGATGGCAAGACGTGGTTGTGAGTCTAATGTAATAAAGAAAGAGAAAGCATTGCCCACATCCCCAAATAATTGTCACAGACTCACACTACCGTGGTGAGAGCGTGGAATCGACTCCCAGCAACAACAATGCGAATAGACTCCATCTATAAAGTTCTAGAGCCTCGTCTTGGGGGAAGGTATAGTGACTGCAAACTGTTAGCAGACGAGCGTGCGTTGGCAACTTATTCGTTTAAATTAGGTGGAATGTGGGGCCTATCTCGTCAGGGTAGCGGCTGGGGAGTGTCATACTTGTCCAGTTGACCCTTTTCTAAATATGCAAATAGATCCCCCGGGGCAACAGACAGGGGAGGAGGATGGATATTAAGGGAAACGGGGGTAATAATATAAGTTCATATGGGAAAGTAAGGCAATTAGGTTAATAGCTTCCTAAGTGGCGTGCTACTTACTACTGAGCCATCGTTATTTTTAATATGGGGATGTTTCAGATATTGTGTCTCTAATGGGCATGAGGCTAGTATCAGTGAGTGAGGGGATAAGTTTATGGGTGTAATTTACCACTAACACCTAACGGCTAGATTATTGGGACGTGTTGTGTGATACCGTGTGGTTTTTCGTGGAAGGTGATATGACTGAGGGGGTAAGGGCATGGATTGGAATCCGATTTTGCGAAACTAGGCTGGTGATATTGCTTGTCACGATTTGGCTCGACGTCACTGGTGACGAATTCTCATTCGCAAAACCATTTCTCATGTGGTGGAAAATGTAGGTCACTATTTCCAAGGTGTGTATCTGGAATATTGATCTCTTAAGAGTTATGCACGTCAATTTATTCTGCGAGCACTAGTTACAAAATGATGTTTCAGACAATATAGTGTCCGAATCTAGACTATAGCTAAGTAGAGGAGAATTCACTGACTATAGTGCTGCCTGAATACCTGGCCGGTAGTTTGCACACTTCCTCCGATTTACATACGCCCACTATTTAGTCACGTACTCGTCTGAATCTGGCGTGTAGACTTTACAAGGGCATTAGCGAGGATAGAACGAGTGTGGCATGTGTAAGCTACAACGTGTATTGCGTCCTAGAAAATAGCTCATACCCGATAATTTTGCGATTTGCATCCCGCATGCAAAACAGATTGCAGCCAGATGTTGCTCCAAAAAAGGAAGTGTAACTGCATGTTTCTTACACCTTACATCTTGTTGACATGACGGAGGAAGTTGTATATTTGAGCCAATTGCTACCCATTTCAAGCACGTGCAATACCTATTATAGGTCTATTCGGCATATAAGTTTTGTCGTAATTTGAAAGCCCGGCAATGTTTTCCTACATATTGTTGATGTTATGACCCATTTTTTCATTGGTTTGGTGGCCATACTGGATATGGTTGCAGTTCAAAGCGATTGTGCCATATTTTATGGCCGGCATGTGGGCGGGGCATAATGAGATTCAGCTTAGATTACATTTTTACAATGCGCCCTTTGAGTATTTACCCACGTGGGGTTCTTTTAGGTCCTACGTTGCTCTTTGTTGGGTGGGCGATTCATTTGATTAAATTTGAAGGTATATAGGTGCAAGGAACCCTTGATTGTTCGTACAGCTGGCGCACCCTGTGCCATGCTGACTGAAAACATTTACTGCCATTGGAAATCCTACACTTTCAGTTCAGAAAGGCAAATAAACATTGAAATCATTCCACCTTTTTATGTCAGTTGTGTCTCGACCTGCAGGCATGTATCATGTAATATAACACTCTGTGGCTGTACTGCTTGAAAACCTATATATGCAGGTATGCACTGCCAATGTAGGTAATGAAATAACACTATCAGGTAATTTGACATACCCGCAGCTTAGATAACGAGAGTCACTTTCGCCTGAAAGAGTCAACAGTAGAGTGGCTCTCACGGTACACCCTGCTCTTCGAGTGTGAATGGACAGCACTCTTGCAAGTCATATTGCACAGGATGAAGCTCTCACCGAAGTCCCCTCAGTCCTTTTATTGGCCGCAATGAAGAAACAGTTTGAGTCCTTGGTGTGGAACGCCTTTCCACTCGCTTCATCTCCATTCACCAATCAGCTGGTAACAAATCGGTATAATAAGCAAAGGGGTCGTTGGCTGGATAGTTCTTTGGGGATTTTTTTTTTTTTTTTTGTAGGTTGTCTTGCCAATGCAGTTCTGATTGTCTCACGACTAGTCGAGTTGCAGGGCGGTGCCCTACTTTTATGGCCATGATTATACCCAAGGTGGTGTTTTCTTATTCGGTGTGGTGATCCAATATTGGGAGTCAAGTCCTGTTTATTTTTAGGGGAGAATCGACGGACCTTGGGAGATAATATAGCCTCTGTCACATAAGATATTGGTTATCGGAGCGCATGTAATGGTGTGAGATAGCATGTCGGCGACAGGGTGATGTTGATTTTTTGGTGGGTTTACATAGAACGGCCTTGAGTAGTTTCTCAGAATTCAAAATTTTCAGGGTTAGTTCTGGTCGCATGACAGCATGCAAATTATGTTGAGGAAGCGACAAAAAATCGCCAATACTCTGGCCCTCAGCAATTTTTTTTTTCTTCATATAAGTGCACCCTACAATAATAGCCCTTAGTTCCACGTAACGTGCTCTAGGCGTTACTCAGAAATGTGTGGCATAATTGAAACGGTTGTGAGCAGGTGTGGTTAGGTAAATAACCTGCTGGCACTTTGAATAAGGCAAGTGTCCAACCGTATACAATATTGGGCACCACGACTTTTTGAATGATGGTTTTTCCTCATGACGATCAATATGCACAGCTAGGGCCTCGACATCACGCGAACAAGCACCCTCGCCAGCAATTTGTTGACTGCTGAACCGTCGTTTGATGTTTGCAGTTCTTTGTGCTATAGCCCATGGCCAGATGGGAACTTTGCACCTTGAGGGTCAGGCTGACTGTAAGTCTATACCCATTAAGATTATCCTCGAAGAACTGGTCCTGGCATCCGTTGGAGGCTGCAGTCAACCATGTAAAGGCAGCAGAGTGCTCTCATTTGAACTTGGAGTAATAATAATTGGTGGCAATGCTAAGTACGGACCTCGTGCCTTTTTCTGTCTGGTCTTGAAACGTGGGATCGTTCTTCGGCTGGCATGGCACGTTTCCTGACAAGGCATGTTCAATTACCATATAACAGAAGCCTTCCGCTTCAGAAGTGCACGGTAGTGATGCAGAATATTCAGCGATTTTCTACCCGAATAGTTTTCTACCATGGTGAAGCAGCCTCACGTTATATGGTCGGATGGCAAGGATCTGTTTTTTTTTTTTTTTCCTTACAACCCGGTGGGTGTGAGCAGCTAAGAACGGATATTTGGCCACTAATCTTATTTTGCAGCCACCCTCCACCACTTCTTGTTCTTTTTGTGAACTCAGCTTGGGAAACAAGCTCTGAGCACGCAATTTCACCTGTTTGCAAGGGGCGGTAGCAATTAGAGCAATAAATGGGTGAAAAGATGTCTTAGGGAGAATTCAAGTTGGTTGCTTTCGATTTTTACAAATGATGTGCGCATATTGTGTCATGTTAACGATGCTGTACTTCCTCCTCACAAGTAGTAAATATGTTGGCGTCCTTGTTTTGATGTACCGTATATTGTTTTGTCGTAACTGCAATATTGCGGTATAGGTAGCCGGCAGCTAAAAACGCCGCTTGCTTCATCCTAGTCTTCACGACCTCATCTGCCATTATAATATTCACTGGATGGTGGAATAACTGACAGATTGATGAATAATGTACGATAACAGCGATTGAGTCGAGTATTATTTGTGTTTGAATGGAGGTGATGGATTCAAGGGCTTAATCGGCTGATTTGGGGACATTTGTCATATCAGAAATTGGTGTGAAATGTTGCAGGGTAATTGGTATTGTTCTGTCGGTGCTGGAAGAGTGACATCTGCATGATCATATCCATGTCCTTGCCACTCGCATATTGCTGAGGTTACGGTTCTATCCGTGCAAATGAAGCATCCAATTGTCCCCAGCAGTTCGTAGCCTCTGAGGCCGGTTCAAGGAACTTTTCCGCAAGTGACTGCAGACAACTCAAGGACCAGACATATGCTTCTGACGAGGAGAATCAATGACAATCAATAGCGTATCGTATTGGTGTTGTCATTACCGGGCTTTCGTGACCTCGGGCCATAGAAGTAAACACCCATGTAAACACCGCCTCCCTTATGTAGTAGAGGCTAGTATATCTTGCGGGGGTTTAAAAAGTTCAACTATTCCGAAACAGCGGCCCCAGCAATTTGGAGCATTAGCTGGGTATTCTATGTACCCTTTGCGTGTTTCAGTATATTGTAATAAAAAAGTTTTTTTTTTTTTTGCTTCTTTCCGCTTGCAGATGACCTGCAGGCACCTCGATTCATCACGCAGCCCTCAGCCTCAGGGAACATCGTCAGCGAAGGACTCACCAAAATTCTGCAATGCCAAGCACTGGGTAAGATTATTATTTTTGTTTGCATTTTCTCTCAGCAGTGAAAAAAAGATATTTCAATAGGGAATAAAATGTGGGTGGGGTTTCCTGGGACTTCCTAGTCCGCCCTTTTTGCCTCATCCCAGCCCTTGGTTCTTTTCTGTTTTCTTCAGCCTTTGCCTTGTGTTTCCGAAGGATTGTGTACTGGCGGGGTACAAAAAGCGTGCTGCATGGTAATCAGCATTTTCTTCCCGGCCTTTTTCAACATGCTAAGGACTATGGTCGGGTTGAGAAGAAAAGAGAGGGGCCACAATCATATCCCCAATGGCAGTCAAGGGCAGATTCTTGGTGTGTTTTTTTTAAAGCATTGTGGATGATACGTGTAACTTTCGCTGCAGAGTCGCAATCGAGACGACTGGCCAGGTAACGTGTAATGCAAAGGAACCGGTTAGGATCGATTCCGGAAGCCGTTCGTACTAGTTTGAGTAATTAGTGTAATAAAAAAGCAGTAGCATTTGGCAATATTTTTGCAGAGGCCCGGTTGTACTTGCGATTTGTTGTGCTGTATGTAACCGATTTCATGGGTTGATACATCGAAAATGNGGGGGGGAAGGTCAGTGGTACCATTCACGTGTACAGTGTGTTCCTGCAGGTTCCGTGACTTGCCATACGGATAACATCGCGCGGGGTAAATTTACCGCGTGTCCTTGCGACCGAATCCGTTTCGACCGTGCGAGACAATGCTCTGTTGGTGATGGACGTCCGGTAAACATGGTGACATCGCGGTCGTAAAGAGATTGTCAGGTCAGGTCGTCACCTTCGCGACCTCCCGGTTGATTTTGCGCCACTGACAGAGCAATTGTCGGCGCTTTTGCCTGATTTGGAAACAATGCATGTTGCATGTGTACAGAATTACGCTGAAGTTGACAGTTCGAGGGAAGAACGTATGAATTGTTGAGCCCAGCAAATGAAAACAAGTTGATTTTTTTGGTATGACGTCATAGGTCATAGGAGTGTCCGGATCTGAACTTTCCATGCTGGAATTTCAGCTCGTGCGGAACATCACACTGATGAGGAGTGACATGGACTGCTGTGGGGACACTACACTGGTGACCCCTCGCAATGTGCACGGTGGCAGTAAAACGGGACGGGAAACTTTGTGTTAATTTGCATACAAACTGCGGGGGTGTATATAAAAAATATATATTTTTAAAAATGGAGCAGGACGTTATGGGTTGTACAAGCGGATTGTTGATGGGTATGCAAGGACCATTTTTTCCCCTTCACTATTAAGGGCCGTTTCTTTTTCCAGTCACTCTAGCATGAAATACCGTAGTTGCACCCATTGAGCGAGTGTCACTCAACTGTTGCAGCATGTGTAGAAGAGACCTAAATATCCGGCGATTGTTGCGTGCCGTTTTGTACCGTATTTATCGTGCCATATATCCGACCAGGTGACCAGATTGGGGAGACCCTGTGTATTATATAGCGGATGGGAATTCTAACCGTGGCCAGTTCTAGAGGAAATGTGGTGACATGTTTGCACAAAGTGAAACTGAGCAGATTATGTATCATTCAGTAAGGGAGAACCTAAACCGGCGAAACAATCACAGAGCTGCGATAAACTGTGGAGGAAAAGATTTACAAACAGTAGTCACTGGAGCGAGGGTATTTTGGGCTGGAAATTACAGTGAAACTGAAAATTCTTGCACAAGAACCTTATGCTTAGTTTCACGGCCCATTATAGATGTTGCGATTTCGTATCAGGAAATATTTAATGACAATTATAACTGGACCTGCCGTGGCATGTGTGTCCTATTCTCAGCAGCGTAATGATGGGTGGCGATGGCTACATTCAATGCCAATTGTATTCGGACGTAATATGCAATTTACTGACATCCTCCGCATTGTCACTGGGAATTTCATTATTGCACGAGATGGGACAGACGCTCCCCCAAAAAATGCCCGTCTCCGGCTATAATTTGACTGTGTATGATGTGCTTAATAGAAATTCCTGAGCGCACAAGGGTGATGACCAGCCCACCGCCCTCCAATTTTTTTGTGTATGTGGCACAGGAATGTCCGGCGTGGGTCTTCGTATTTTTTCTCCCCTACTCTTACCAGCTATCCCCCAAATTTTTGTCGTCCCCCAGGGACAAGTTGACACCTCGTCAGGCATGTAGCTGTTGGTCGCTCTTTGGTAGCAATAGGCTATACCCACCCTCACACCCTATACATAGCAGTCTGGTCTACCTTTCTCGGGACTATTATATAGAGTTCAGTCGATATATACCTGGACACGCCATAGCTAAGCACCCAGCGGTTTTTTATTATATATTTTTCCGAAACTGGAGTGGAGAAGGAGTTGCATGCAGGAAAGTCTCGAAGCATGACATGCTTCAATGAGGGCGACGCCAATTAGAGTAATGGCGATTTCCGAGTTATTATTAAATAGCACGAATATGTGTTGGGCGTCGAGGAGGCATGGCTCCTCGGTTAAGGTTTGTGGGTTCAGAGTTTTCAAGTTTAATCGCCTATGGTTGCATGATGGATGGTAATGGTTTTGCATAGTGGCAGGTTGGGGGGATATTAATTTTTGTGGATTAGTTCTAAGCTGGAATATGTGGGAATGTTCTGGGCGGAATTAAAAGGATGGGCTAAGCTGGGAATAATATTGAGTTGGCCGCAGCTTATCGAATGGAAAGACTTGAACATAAATGAGCCAACAGATGGAAATGTGGAGGTAACTAAGTGGTATCTCTGGGGTATAGGTCTGGTGGAAGGGAATGTAAACAGAAATATGTCTCGCCGGCCCAAATATTTGGTTCACTTTTAGGTTAATGAGGGTATTTAATGTCGCCTAACATGTCAGCCTTTTATGATGTAGCTCATTAGCTATTTGATTTCGTCCAGCTGTTGTTTTTTTTTCCACGCTTGGCTAACAAAGCTGTGAAATTTTTAGACCGACTTGGAGGGAATTATGTCAATTACTTGATCAGTTTCTATCACTCTTGCATTGAGTTGTTTTTCTTTCGGCGCCAAATCTGTTTGACCCCGTCTCGTCCTACTTTTGTGTCACTCATCGCCAGGGTCGGACCACCTTCATGTTGTCATTTTTTTTTCTTCTTCACGTAAATCGAAATTTATGAATTCACATATATGATGACACAGTCCGTGCCGCGGAGATAATCAGGAGCTGTAATGTTTCTCTCAGGAGTGCACATAAATCTTGGCATGCGGGGGGCAAGGGTCATTCCCCCTATACAGCATATATGTTTCCAATGGTGGCACCCAGCTCTAATTGCAAATAAATAACTAATATTCACTATCTTTGTGTGTGCCACTATAAAAATGCTCGTGTATATTTTTTCTTCCTATTTTCGTGAGTGTATAATTCACATATGCCTCTGACGTAGTTTTGCATGACCTGGTTTGTCGTTTGCTTCGCGATACGATCTGGAACCATCTGATTTGGTAATTATGCGTGCATTGATGCAAATAGTATGTTTCCGTAAGAAATGCAGCATTGTGTACCATTGTGATTGAAGAATGCGGTAATGCGGAAGAAACATGTCGTTTTTGCAGTGCAATGGTTGACATTCTCACTCTGCACTACATACCAAGTCACCAAGATGTGTAAATAAAAGACTATTGTATTGTACCGTGGGCTGTTTCAGGACAGAGTGCATATATAAGAGGGGGACCCTTTCGTGCAACTTGAGGTGTTGTGATTAACGACGGCGTCATTCGGTTTCCCTCACACGCTCACAATAGCGTCGGCAATGTGTAACCAAAGAACGACGATTCCTTTTGCTTTTGCTTTTTATGATTTGAGCGCTGTCCCCTTGATTGAACTTGCATGGGGACGCCGTCCTTTATGTCTGGAGATTTATTGTGGCTATATCATGACCTGCTGGTGTGGCTTCGTTGTCAACAATGGTACGTTATGGAACCCCATATCGCAGTGCACTTTTTCAGTCTCCACCAGCCAGCATTGGCTGTTGAAATTTTGATCCTTCTTGATTCCAACATGACAGCCAGATATTATTGGCTGCCACTTAAGCCGCCGAGGAAATCCAGAGACGCGTGCCTTGACACAGCAGCCGGCTGATCAGTGCAAGTGGTAGAGAGGTCAATCCCTCCTCGTGTCACATATTGACGAGGTAATAGGACGCGCTGATCGGGGACTATTAGATTAGGGATCTGACCCGTCTCAATACGACATAAGACATATAGGAAATGGCATAATTATAGGACATCCCAATTAGTACATGTTTTATAAACATATTTCCCCGGCGGGTATGACGGAAATGGGTGCTCCTGGTGGAGGTGGATGTCCGGAGAGTACATTTTACACATCCTGCTGGATTGTCTTGATGAAGACCGTATAATAGCCTGGTAGCTGATTGGACGCGAGCCTTGAGGTCAAAGCTTGTTCCGCGCCAGAGATTTTCCGCGACGGTATTTTTTTGCGCAGGTTGAATGCATCGCGAAGAATGGGCATCCACAACATCCAAGGATTACGTTGATCTGTGTCACTCGTGAAAGTACTGGTGCACCTAGTAGATATAGAACGTTCAATGCCATGTGGCATGTGTTATGAGAGGTTATGAAAAAAAAGGGGGGGTGGGGGTGGGGGTGTGTATTCGAACTATATATCGCTAAAAGTGACAAGGAACAGTCGTCTGCTGGATGGGGGGGGGAAAAAAGCAATGAAAATTAAGTGCCGGCACTTTTAAGTGTACAGATTAGATATGTGGGATTTGTAAATAAGCTGGGGGAATTCCTGTGTCGGCCACGGTTTTTGCGGCTGACCTCGCACTGATTATGCAAAGCGAGCGCTAAACACTGATTTACTGCGATTTGTTTACGGTGACATCTAAGCGTTTTTATAAATCACACATGGTGTTCCGAAAGTTTTGGTGGTAATGCTATGTATGAACCTTGCTGATGTCTTCACTTTCGTCACGGATCCGGGCGGAAAAGGGCGGGTAGGTCGTGACACCACTTAAAAGATGGCAAACCAGGTATAGCAACATTTCGATCCATGGCGATAACGGGTGAGTTGTAGGCATGAAAACGTTATCTGGAGAGACAATAACGGTGATGAGCGCGATCTGAAATTACGTGTGGGAGCAACCCGCCAGGTAAATGATTCCAAAAGGTGTGATTAGAAGATATGCAAATGTGACCGATACAGTAGCCCGTACAGGGCAGTGGAGAAAGAAGAAAAAAAAGCGCGTATCCAGGAAGTAACGACCGGCTATTTTTGGTGTAAAGGGGCAGCCTCGGAAGTAATACATCAAGAGCATGCAAGCCACTGGCCAGGTTCATTTCAGGCTCAATCCAGAGTGGCGGCACCCCATTACAGCTTCTTTTTTATTGGAAGCCTGAGAGTTACAGCAAATCGTTTGCTACATGCATTTTTTTTTTTTAAATAGTGGGCTTCAATGGGTTAGCAATGCGATAATGGTCATCCTGACCCCAGCAGATTGAGGGTGGATGATGGGTGATTGGTAAAAGGCAGGTCATTTGCCACTTAAGATGCAGTGGTTTGCTGATATGCAGGGCTGTTGAGGGTGCGTTGCTAACATAAGTTGATAATGAGGTAATGAAAAAAAAGGGGGAGGGGGTGTCAAGTGGCCGACAGGGATGATGGTAGTTTCTGTTCTGTTGGGTTCCAATGGTGACCCAGTTATTATTTCAGGAGGAAAAAGGAGAAGGCGACAAACATATGTTATTTGGGAGATTGTGACACACAATGGGGGCTGTTGGGTAGTGTTCCACCATGTATATTCGAGATGACAGCATGATATGCCATGTCTCTGTACATTTACAATATTATAAGTACTTAGGGAATGCATCTTTGTAATTTGTGTTCTATTTTCTACTAAATCAGGTTACCCGCAACCGGAATACAGGTGGCTGAAGGATGGACGTTTTTTAAGTGACTACACAAATGAACATTTTTACAAGATTCAAGCAACCAAGAGAGAAGATGCGGGATTTTATCAGTGCATTGCTCGCAATGAAGTTGGAGCAATATTCAGTGAGAAGATTCAAGTTACTGTGGCTCGTGAGTGTCATGGCTCAGCATATTGCTTGGGAAAATATACAACAGCTGTTTAATGTTTTTTTTCTCTTCATTTAGACATGGCTGCATACTCTGACCAGACGGATAAGACTATTCGGGTGAAGAGTGGCAAAGCAGCCGTGTTGTCTCCGCCATCAATAGAGAGTAGCCCCCTTCCATCAATCACTTGGCAAGCCAATGACACATCCTTGCTGTATGGAATCAAATATGCAGTCACTGCCAACCACAAGCTGGTCATCCTGTCTGTTACCGAAAGTGATCAAAGGGCATACAGGTATGCTGACATGATTCCATTTCTTTCCCCTCCATAAGGCATCTCAACTAAAAAAAAATTTTAATCTTGTTTTTATGCAGAGCTAGAGCTACCAACACACAGTTAGGGCAAGAAGAGAACAGTGGGTACATTACTCTCCTTGTGGACCCAGAAGACAGAACTGAAGACTCCCCACCAGAGTTAATAGTCAGCCCTGACAATGTAATGGTGGTGAAAGGAGAGGGTGTCACAGAACTGCATTGCATAGCTAATGCAAAGTGGGTTTCATGTTGCAGTCTCATGCAGTGATTTCTTATTCTTATTTTGCCACGTTCTAGAATATTTATGAACTTTTGCCATCTTTTTGTACAGGGAGTTGCATCAAGTTGAAACATTATGGCTGAAAGATGGGGTACCAATTGAAGGAGCATTAGTGCCTTATTCTTTTAATGATCTTTGGAACCGGACTCTGTCACTTCTATCTGTGGATGTGAATCACTCAGGGCGGTATTCATGCCAAGTGCGACTGAAGAACCGAGGTTTTTCACCTCTCTTGGCTTCGGCCAATGTTACTGTGCTTGGTGAGTATGACACTGCTGTGAGTATAATTTTTTTTCGGTATTTTGGTGTTAATTTTTCTTTGAATGTTGTCTATCTGCAGAGAAGCCAGAAATTACTCAATCTGCAGGAGCAGAAACACTTGGAGAGTTTGGTAAAATTGTAACGCTGCCTTGTAAAACACGAGGAATTCCACCTCCAACTGTTGTGTGGTATCGTGATGCTGTAAAGATACAGGAATCTAGTGAAAACAGGTGTGTGGGTTGATGGTGATACAGGCAACAACTTTTTAAGAGGAGTGTAATGTTTTGCAATGTTATGTTCCAGATATGAATTTTTACCTGATGGGTCACTGAGAATTCAAAGGTTAGAAATGGATGACTCGGGAATGTTTCAGTGCTTAGTGAGCAACCAAGCTGGAGAAAAGTCATATGCAACTTGGCTGAAAGTTAAAAGTGAGTACACATATATCTTGCCCACCTGCTTGTCACATCCATATGTATGGGTTACGAATATTTTGTCATGATGAAAAATAATAGAGAATATTGTAGTCATGATGTTTTGCTTATTTCGTAGCTTTTTAGAGTGTAGCCATTTACAGTGGAAAAGTGACATTTTGTGCATAAACTGAAATAACCAAAACTATTTGCAGCATTGGTGCTTGGAATGATTAGAATGCAAATAATAGTTGACATTATTTTATTCAAACTTCCTAACCATTGCCTGGTTTTGGTACGTGCCATGTGATTCAAACTAATTCTTGAGTAATATGCAACTGACATGTAGTGGCTAATGTTAGAAAGAGCTTTAGCAAATTGTAACAATTGTAATATTGCTCGTCAGACATGAAACATTTATTGTAAATAGCATTTCAAGTCTGTTACTAATAATTCTTGAATGGTACCATGTGCATACCTACTCACGCTATGCAACTGTTGCACCTGTATATATGTTTATTGAGAAATCCTTACAGTCTGTGACACAAATTTTATTCCAATACATTTTTTTAAACAGAGAGAATGTGGAGTCGAGCCCGTAGAACTCCATCACCAAAGGTGGTGCGAGTGCGACATAATGATCTCCCCATTAGATCATTTTCAGTACCAAATGGTATTATGGCAGTTCCTCTTGTAGTGGTTGCATTCACTTGCATGTTGGTCTTTTGATGTCACGGTGTGTTGAAATCGCAGCACTTTTATGGTGCTCAGTATTGGCGTAGTTTTGATGCTTTAGGCTGATTCTCAGGGGGTTATTTGTATGCTTGAGAGTTATGTTAGTTCACTTCTTAAAGATTAGCATGATGATGGTGCATGCGACCAGAAAGGATACACATGTGGTTGGAATTTGTAAAATTCAGACCAAATTTTGTGAGGAATTCAGGTGTGTCTTAACCCCTTCGCCCCCAGATCTAGGATATGAGGTTGGCTTGTGTTCAACTTGCACATACTCTGAAGATGGAGACAATATATTTAATAATAACAGCTGTACTTACACTTTCAAGCTGTACACTATGAATATGTTTGGAACAATTTTTCACTTCTAGAAGTCACAAAATTAAGTTTCAAAAAAATTGCAGTATTCGCGGGAATTTGGGCTCTACATCCGGGGTTAGCGGACCAGCTAAGCACACGGGAAAAGAGAGCGAGTTGTGGGGGCTGGCAGAGAAATGCAATGAAAGAGTCATGTCCTAATCAAGAACTTGGTGCATGCACTTGGGTGGATATCCTAATAGAAGTTCTACCCAAGGCAGAGTGGGTAATATTCCAATTCTACATGAATGAGAGGTTGGATTGTATGAAGAGCTTTCTATATGCAGGCACAAATTATTACTACATGACTTGTAACAATTATTGAAATGCAACAGCACCAAATGGACTCTCTCTAATCTTTTGACTTCATTTCTCTCCCGCCCTCATGCCTTCCCCCCACCCCAATACCCTACAATGGGGGAGTTAGCTGAGGAGAGCATTGGCTTCATGACCTTGACAACGAGAATTGCAGACATGATGTTAAGGTGGCAGAAGTATTATTTTCTGAAATACTAGGATTTTTCATCTAAAACTCACTATTCGTCATGTTGCAATATCAAATTTTTTAAACCACAAGTGATCCTTTGTAGGTCCCATTGAAAGCCTTGGCTTTGATTAGGTCTGTCATTGAGGTAGGGCACATCTGCAGTAGCATTGCCATGATTTTGTTGTATGAATTGTATGTCCACTAATATTCAGATTTTTCTCTCAAACTGGTGTATTTAGTTAGGTATGTTATGACATCCTAGTTTAGAAAAAAAACTGAATATGTATCTGTGGATGGGTTTGAGGGTAATGAGAGTTTGATCTGATTACTTGTAAGTTGTGTGATCAAGTTGAATAGGTAGGTTTAATCCCCACATCCTCACTCTTGCACATTGTCATTAGCATCAGCATTCCACTAAGTGCACATCACTCAACTGCACGCATGCCTTCTTGTGCGTACATTCAGGGCTAACAGTAATTACCTTATTATTGATTACTTCAGCATCTGCTCCTGTCATGCTCACACCTCCTGAAAATGTGACTATATTGGATGGAAAAGATGCTACTGTGACCTGTGTTGCTGGAGGTGCACCTTCCCCCAATATTACCTGGCTTTTTGATGGTAAGTACATTATTATTTGTATGCTTTGGGTTTTGCCAAGATATTCACTTCAGTTTGCTGCAACAATTGCTTCAGTAATAAAAAGGAATGCTGCCCCCAAAGAATTCCTGAAGGAAAGGAAAGCACTCCTTAGTACCATGTGCTATCAGATGTACGTTCACATCCTTATTAGTGGAACACTTTGAGGGGGGGAAGGGGGGTGGGTGTATTTGGGAATGCACACCTGTGGTTCTCAAGCCCACCTTGCACTTAACAGGTACATTTTCATACAGGAAAGTCTGCATTTCCCTTGATGTGGATGTGGGACAAAATACAAAACGTATTTGAATGAAATAGCATTGCATAGTGGTGTAGTAGTTAGCACAACAGCCTTCTACTTACAAGGTCTTGGCTTTGATCCCTAGATTAGACTGAGGTCACTTCAGTGGCATACCGTGAGTTTTTGGCAGGGGGGGCAAGGGGGGAGAATTGCGCCCCCCCCCTTGCCGACATCGGGGCAGTAGTCGTACACCCAATAAGTCTCTCCTGCAGCTCGTTTCTTGGCACACAACGGCGGCAGGGGTAACCCAACAATGGTCACTGTTCCTTGCCACTCTTACGGATACAAATTGTATCAGGTTGATGAACGGAGCTCGGAACAATACGAAGCGAACGAAGCAGGGGCGCACCCAGAAAACTCCATTGGGGTGGGGGAACAATAAGCCCGCCGCAAGCGAAATTGTTTTGGGGGTTGAAGGTCACAAGCTTAGGTGAATGAAATAATGTTCCTTCTTTCTCTCTCTCTCTCTCGTTTTGCGCCCCCTAAATTTTGGCGCCTGGGGCAACTCCGGCTGCCCCCTCCACGATACGCCACTGGGTCACTTCTCATGTGGAAGGAGTTTTGATGGGTTCTCTCCATGTTAGCATGGGTGATCTTGGGGTTCCCCCATATCCTCCCACTGTCAAAATGGTCCTACAACCCCTGCCCTCGGCACAGCATTCCAAATACTGTAGACCAGGGCTATACAACAGGCGGACTGTGGTCCAGATCTAGACCGCGACGCAATTTTGTTCTGACCTGTGACGCTATACAGGACAGTTTGAAATAGCATTTTTTGGAAAAAGTGCTACCAATTTCATCAAATCCACACCCATTCAAATCTCCCACATTCGCCTTGAACCCCCCCCCAAAAA
>JYFJ02002820.1:0-50335 GCA_000934665.2 Catajapyx aquilonaris
TACCCCTGGGGCATATGTGGAGGCCTCCGTATGGATCTGTTTAGGTCACAAAAGAGAGACAGACAGATATAGGTCTTGAAATATGTATTAGATATGCAATGTTGATTTCATTTTAGAACACGAGTGAAAGAGGCAGATCCATCATTTGGGCTTGTTGACAGCCAGGGTTGCTAGGCAATTGCTTAATCTGCTGAAAACCCCCCTTAGACTCAAAAGAGTTCGAGTTTGGGACTTTTCTAGGGGTCAGTGATATGTAAGACATGGCTCTGAGAAATTTGAGCGCTCTCCGTACCCGGGAAGTGGCTTAATTAGGCGTGACATACATTAATACGTACAAATATTGAGCTTTATATATATGGGGATATTATTGTTACGTTCATCAGTCATGCTAATAGCATAATTATAATGTTGGCCCTTTACTTCAACTCGTACCTTTGCAAATGCATTTTCTTTGCATGCAGGCAATACTACGTATTAGTTATGTGTACTTAAGGTAACTTTTTGCAGGGATTATCTATATAAAGGTCTCTGTAATGTTTCAGGATTGTGTTATGCTGAGTTTGGTGCTCGCGTGCCAAGAGCAGGGTCTGCATATGTCTACAGTTATGTCTCAGTTGGTGAACTTATGGCTTTTGTTATTGGCTGGAACCTCATTTTAGAATATGCCATTGGTGAGTGCTTCAGAAAATTGCTCATAAATAATTATGTTTTCTGTGCATAATGAAATACAATTCTGATACACTGATGCTTTCTTTTTTTCACAGGTACTGCCAGTGTTGCAAAAGCATACAGCAATTACCTAGATTCCATGGTTCATGATAAGATGTCTGCAGCCTTTGCATCTGTCGTCTACATTGATGTGCCTTATATTGGGCACTACCTGGACTTCTTTGCATTCACAATCACCATGGCCGTTACCATAATTTTGGCAGTGGGAGTCAAAGAATCCTCAAATTTTAACAACATTTTCACTGTCCTTAATCTTCTGGTGGTGCTCTATGTGGTCATCTGTGGATGTTTTAAAGGTTAATTACTCTTTTTTTGGGGGGTGACACCTCATTATGTCTTATCTCACACAGCATGGCTTCTCACTGATTAAGAGGTGCACAGTACATGCTGTGGGTATTACTCTTGAAGATAACAAGTTCAATCATCATCATGATAGTAGAAATTGGCTTTGAAAAGCGTATACCCTAGTGCTATAAAGCACATTTAAATAGCTGATGGTGGGTTTTGTTGCTGTAATGTAATCCATTACAGTTCAGATAAATGCAGATACAATTGGTGTGTGAATAACATGTCAACTTGAAGCACATATGAACATATGAATATAATGAAAGGAAGGGTCATTTCTTGTTGTTATAAAGCTCACATGTTTTGAAACACTCCATGTGATGACATGATAATTTAGTATTTTATTGATCAAATATTTTGCAGTGATTAATGTAGTGATACCTGTAGATGTCTTTCCTCTTTTGCAATCTTTGTCATGTGATTTGAGTGCTGCATATAAATACCACAATAACTGTCTTTCCAGAGAAACAAAGCCCATCCGAGTTCAAAATTTGGACATTCCTACTCCTACAGTTTCTTTTCAATCCATCAGTGATCTGCAAACAAGCAGGGCACCCAATAATTCAAAATTGGATCAACTTCAGAGTTTATGTATTGTTGCCAATACTGATTGGTTTTGTTTTGTTTCAGCTGACATTGCAAATTGGGAAGTTCCAGAAAGCAAAGTACATGATCTTTGTACTCAAAGCTGCGACCCTCAGCCAAACTGTGGAACAGGAGGGTTTCTCCCATTTGGTTTTATGGGAATGATGAGTGGAGCAGCCACGTGCTTCTTTGGATTCGTTGGTTTTGATGTTGTTGCCACAACTGGTCAGACTTTCTTAAGATCTGGGGGTTAGAATGACAGTTTAATGCTTGGTATTTCATTATCAGGCGAAGAAGCCAAGAATCCACAACGGGCTATTCCTCTCTCCATAATTTTCTCCCTGGCTGTGATATTTATGGCCTATTTTGGAGTGGCAGCAGTTATAACACTCATGGTACCTTACTGCCTGCAGGTAAGAAGTTCACGTAACAAAGTTATTATATTGTAATGATGACACAATTTTATGTAGGATGAAAAGGCATCCCTTCCGAAAGCTTTTGAATTTGTTGGGTGGCCAGTTGCACAATGGATAGTCACAGTTGGAGCTCTGTTTGGACTCTCAACTAGGTAAGTTTCAGTGACAAATTAGGTGTGAGTGACTTCATTTGGATGTTATTTTTGCAGTCTTTTGGGTTCAATATTCCCTCTTCCTCGAGTGATTTATGCCATGGCCTGTGACGGACTTGTATTTAGAAGCCTGGCAAATGTTCATCCGAAGTCACAGATGCCTCTTCTTGCCACATTCATTTCTGGATTTATAAGTGGTGAGTTACCAAGTAGCAATAATTCTATAAATGTTTGGTTATGAATGAATCCCTATTACTAAATATTACTATGATTTGTTGACAACAGCTCTCCTTGCTGCCGTTTTTGCGCTTAAGGAACTGGTGGCTATGATGTCTATTGGAACACTCTTAGCCTACACTCTAGTAGCGGCCAGTGTACTACTTCTGAGGTAGGTTGATGAAAAGTTGGTGATAAAATAATATCAGTGGTCCCTGGGAACATTTTTGAAATGTCATCATCATTTTTCTCCTCAATATCTGCTGCAGTGAATGCTTAATTATTATTATTTTTTTGCTCTTTCTGAATGGCGTGATTCGCAGGTTTGAGGACGAGTCACATTCGGTGACATCGAGTGAAGGATATAAACTCGTTCCACAAGAGGTGAATTTGTAAGAACTCATACATACCTTATTTTGCACTCACACCAAATAAGGAAATAATTGCACCGCTTGCACAGTCAGCACTCTTTATGACTAATCTGATGACAGTACTCCTCTCAGATGCTATAATCATATTATGAATGATTTTGACTGAGGGTATATTGCATTATAAATATTTCAAGAATACAATTAATGTGCTTTAATGGATTTACAACTGCACATGAACTAATGTGACCATTTATTTTTATGCCATCTGACAGGAGGGTAAGTATTCACATCCCAGTGAAATTTTGTGGTTGACAAAAATCCAGTATTACTAACACAGAGTATAGCTGACCTCTTCTTGTAGGGTTCCCTGGAGTTGGTCTTTGTTCTGCTATAAATTGAATCGTATTCTACAAACAACATAAATGAAACTAAATGAGCTCTTTTTATGATTCAAGCAGCATGGAATTATTTTCAGTAATTTAATTGCACTACAGGGTAGGTAAAGGAAAGGGCTGATATTTTGCAAGTTAGGCTCTAAAATTCTGGAAAAAATATCACAGATTTCAAATGTGTGTACAGTTTTGGAATTTGATGGCATATTAGCAAACACTGCCAGGTTTCAATTGAAGGAGAAGTCAACCATAAAAAGTTGCTGAGAGAGGTATAACAAGCAGTTTGTGAAAGTTTTGGACATTTCCTGGGCTGGTTGTTAAAATACCCGTTATTTGTTTAATTTTGTATAATTTTGGTGTGTAGTTGGCAAAGTTTGATTTTTGCTTCAGGTGTTGGTTTGTAGTAACAGTTGTTTATTTTACATGTACACTTGCATTCCATTTTGCTTGCACAGCTAAGTGAATTTATTGAACTTGTCTTAACAGGTTTGATGCTGATGTCGATGAAGACGAAACAAATATAAATTCATCTGCTCTGACAGTGAAGGAATCGACTTCATTGATTGGATCACAACAACCCACTCCTCACAACAATGTACTGCTTCAGATATTTAATCTGAGAGGCCCAAGTCGACCCACATCTCAGACATCTTCCATGGCCAGTTGGCAAGTCCTCGCATTCTGTAAGCAACAAGCCTTTCAATTTTTGAAGACCTAAAATGCAGAATGATCAGGGACACTGAACCATCAATTTGGGCAGTCCACCACCCTGTATTATTGATTCCATGCATCTGTCATGTTACTCGCCACATGATGCGAATTATCTATTGTTTTAGGTGTGCTGAGCACATTTGTGGCTGTTACCATCATCCAAGCAGGAGAACTGGTTTTGGATGGCATCCCATGGGCAATAGCGTTGCTGTCTGTTGGGCTTCTACTGTTGGTTCTGACACTTATTGGACTTGCACTCCAACCAAGGTCACCAAAAAAACCTGCATTCTTGGTTCCCTGGGTTCCACTTATTCCTGCACTTAGCATATTTGTCAACATATTCCTTATGTTGATGCTGAGCACGGACACCTGGATTCGTTTTGGAGTCTGGATGTGCCTTGGTGAGTCCCTCAAATGCACAACTGATAACAGGTTGATAAATTACATAAAATGGAAATTCAGTAATATGTTGGTATATACAGGGATCTAGCACAAAGTGTATACATGAAACTAGATGAAGCCATTACCTAGTGCTTCAAAGCTCTTCATTTCACAAATACAATTTCTAACAAATATATTATTATTAATCACGCACATCTTGAGAAAGTGATATAAAATCATCTCAATGCATTTTCTCATGATGTGAAACCTTCATTCCAAATTAAAAGTAACCCCTTACTGATGAGAAAAGGCCCTGTGCAAGATTCCCTGTATATTCAATGCAAAAAGTACTTTTTGTACTGTTCAAAACTCTACATGAAAGTCCACGCCATTTTTCCTAGTTCTTCACAACATTGTCGTTAATGTCCTAACAGTAGACTTAAGCACCTTTCCTCACTAACAATGCCCTCCCCCTCCTCTTCCTCGTCATCTGTAGGCTTCTTGGTTTACACATGCTACGCTCTTCCTACACGTTACATGATGGAGAAGAAGCAGAAGGTTGAGTTGCAGACACCTGCAGTGACTGACAATAGTGTGATGAATGGTCATGTGAACCACAGTATTCAGGCTGATGATGGCTTGATGCCTGAGATTGCTATCCAGCAAGCCACTCCTGTGCCCTCTGCTGCAACTACTCCAGTGATGGAGAAGGAGCAGGAAAAGACTTTTGAGACATCAGTACGGATTGTCTTCCACAATGTTGATAATGAGTATGACTCAATTGATGAGGCTGAGCAAGACAGGCAGAGTATGGAGGCAGTAGAAGACCTTGAATATGTTATTGAAAAATTATCCGAGGGAAGCCTTATCCTGGACAACAATGACAGTGCACAGGACAGTCAAGATGATGGTGCTGAAATAGTTACTAATGGACAGGAAGAAGATAATGATTTGGTACCAGACGTGGCACTTACTGAGGCAGATGATAATAACAATGAAGTCATTGCTACCAATGAGCTAATTCAAGATGAAGTGTCTGCTGTTGAAAATGCTGCTCTCTGCAGTGAGACCTCAAGCATTAGTGAACACACTGCTCTAGGCAGCAGTGACAATCCTGTCAAGTCAGATGATAATGAAGTGACCAGCATTAATGATGTTACAGAAGATAAACATCAAGGCAATACCTATGTTGAAGCAAGCAGTGAGATTGGTAGTGTTGAAGATGATTCAAGTAACAATTTAGCAGACATGGACAAGAATTCCACCATTTCAGCAAATGCTGATGACTCTCAAGGAGACAACAATCCAGTGATTCTAAATGACCCCGAGCCACCTCTGGATGATAGTGAACTCCAAGTAGACAACACTAACGAAACCAAGCAGAACAGTGATGTGATATCAGACAACAATGAAAGCAGTGAAACCCCACAGGAATTGCCAGTCGTCAAAACAGAAGAATCCAGCCACAGCAGCTTTGCTGAAATTCTGTCCAAGATGGAAAATTTACACTTTGGTCAAAATAGCCCTTTTGTGTCAAAGGCACCTTCAGAAGCAACTTCAGCCACAGCCGATGAGCAGGATTTGAATCAATCTGTTCATGATGACTCCATAAGTCCTCCTCCATCAGAAATTCCGACACCTCCACCTTTTCCTCCCACATTTAACATTCCCTTGTCACCGAGTGCAACAAAAAAGACTGTACCCAGGGTCAGAAAGGCATCTGTAGTCCAGAGGGAACTTAAGGGCCAGCTAATAGATGAATTGAAATCAATTCTCCAATCTGGCAAGGGCAGCAGTGAGAATGGTGGTGATGATGATGGTGGTGATGGTGAAGAAAAGCCACCAATTAGAAAAGTGAGGAGCTCGGGGAATTTAACATCCCTTGATGACAATGAGTTTGCAGCTGCCCGCCAAAATCTTAAAGCACGTGGGGTTAACAAACCAGAGGGCAACAACAGAGTTCCCAGGAAAAATAATAAACCTGCACCATCTCAAGAAAAGGAATTTGTCATAGACAAAGACCTTCTGTCACCATATCAAAAACCTCGAGTAGAAAGCAACTCCGGAAGCAGTGGTCCCAGCAGCAGCAAACGAGGCAATGGTGTCCGAAGATCTGCCAATATAAGTGCCATGATGACTAAGTTCCAAGCAGATGTTTGATCCTGCCCGATTTGACTCTTACTCTTGTGTTTCAACATTGTGTACAAAATACTAATAAAAAGTGTAACTGTACATATAGTTGGCACTGAGCAATGACATTGGCTCAGGTACCCAACATACACATTGCAATAAAAAAGAGAGATTGAGAAATTTTCTGATAATACTTCAAGGAGATTGTTTTTTTTAATCAGTTGTCAGAATGTAAGATATCTTAGGTGGTTGCAATCAGTGGTCACCAGGAGTCGCTTTTATCACCTGGGAAGTCACATAATTTCAAAGATTCTGGATGGTAACAGCGCCAATTTTCCCGTTGCAGGCTTTCTCATGTATGGCTGTTACGGCTGGTGGCACAGTGCAGAACGACAATTGCGCCAGCAAATGATAAATGGAGCCGCCACTGAGCCAGAGGAAGAAGTGAAGGACAGCTGAAGCTTCTGGTATCTTCGCATCCCTTTTAAAAATGAACTGGGTAAATTCTAGCAGTCATGTCTTTCAGATCTGACTCATTTTTAATACTTATTTATTAATCTAAGATGTGATCTGATTTTCATTCCAATTGGCAGTGTTGTATTTATGCTGTTGTTTTTATTTTCAAGATTACTCGAGTGCCAAAGAGGATTCAGTATTCAGTGTTTTAAGTAGAACCAATACTATACTGGGGTTTTTATTGTTTAATGAAGGACATAATTTAAAAGTGCAATTATATGTACATTTACATGAAATGAATTTGAAGCAATGCAATGTTTTAAAGATTGGAGAGGTGATAAGAAAGTGTTGAATACAATCACAGTGAATAAGTAGTAACAATGTAAATAGTGCCAATGACTCCCATCATGAGAGCAAATGGCAGCCATGTCTTCAAGAAGCTTCCAACACTAAAAAGAAGAAAGTTGATTAGTTTACATATATCATTTCAAAGGCCTTTTCAAGCAATACACTACACCTCTGAAGCGTCACTAGTTTTGATACACATTCCAGTCAAGCTCTGCATGATGAATAGTGCCATGCAAGATAATATTTGAACTATTATTATAAGTGGTAACTGCTGTGATAGTTTATGCAGGTATTTGGATAATTTCTGCAGGACATTCATATGAGTAATGACATAATACATAATTGGTGCAACACTAAAATTTATTAATATGCAAACATCTTGCTGCATGTCAAGGAGCAGACACACGGGACAATTTGTTAATATAAAAAATAGCAATGACAATAACTTCAGACTGACTTGCACTGCACATCTTATTCCCAACTGTTTGTGTGTCTGCCCTCATGGTATTACCTAAAGTATCCTACAACGAACCTTACTGAATATCTTAGGGCTGGTTCTGGGATAGACATATCAAACTCAGAACGAGCTGTTGATTAATGTTTTTCATGTAGGATTGATCTGTCAATCACTCAACCAATATGCATGAGTAATTCCCCCGTAAAAACAGGCATGACTGACACCAGTAAGCTAATTTTCCTTGATTTTTTAAATGTTCATAAAAGGATTTCAGTTTTCCAACAGATGAAGTCATCAGTAAATTGATATTGGATGTAAAAACCCTATGAGTTTCTGCAAAAGTCTGATCATTGGCAGGAAAAGTCATGTTTTGCCCAAAGCTGGTTTCTCAGACAATCAAAATTCTGGTTAAAAAAAACCTAAAAAACCTTTTAAAAAAACCTAATCATAATCTTACATTCATTGTTATTTCCTTTTAGACCTGTTGCTTGTACAGTATGACAAATATTATGTGATCTATTGCACTATTAGTCATTGTGTAGTCCAAAGTTGCAGCATCACCTTTGCAGATTGATGCATGTCTTAAGTTTGAGAACTTTTACTGAAGATATAACATTGTCACCTGATTCACATGATGTACTGTAAACCAGCCAATGAGGGGCAGCAGCAGGCAGAATTGGCTAATCTAATCATGTGAGCACAGTCAGGCGCGGATCCAGGGGGGGGGGGCAATTGGGCAATTGCCCCCCCCTGAGCTCCCCNCCTGAGCTCCCCCGGAAGAAAAAAAACGGAAAAAAATAGAAAAAAAACGGGTGGGAAACTTGCAAAAAATTGCACTGTTCTATGGGTTCTTTTCCGTTTTGCGGTCGCGACCCCAAATTTGGGGTCGCAAGGAAGGGTTGTGACCTTGAACTGGAAAAAATTTTCGGCTGCGGCGGGCCCTCCACCCCCGCCCCCAAGATAAATTTTTGCATGCACTATACCCTTGTGCCCCCCCCTGAAAACATTTCTGGATCCGCGCCTGAGCACAGTTAATGTTACCTCTCAATTACTAATGCCTTCAACTTTATAAATCTGACTTTCCAGATGTAACTAACCTATTCTGGACAGTGAAGTAACTTACTAGTAGGGTATCTGCTGCGGTAATGTATCAAACAGTTCCCTGCGTTACTTGTTAATTGTGAGGCTATTGCTGAGTTGAAGGCCTTCTTTAGTTGAGAGCCTCTCAGTACTTAATAATAATGAGAGAAAAATCTAGTCTATAAACAAATGGTGTAATTATTTATTTATTTTTCAATTGAGCCGTGAGTAATCCAAATCTCAAAATTAATCAAGTCATGCTTCAGCTTATTCATTTGCAGTTAACCCACTTGCTGTGTATCTTGTGGCTTAAGAATTTCATTGCTGACAAACTCACCTCGCATACTTTCCATGAATCAGCATAAGGAAACATAGCTTCACCATGTTCCAAGATCCACTACTGTTGTAATGCATCTTGTTGAGAGCCAGTGCAACATGTGAATGGCAATTGTCACAAAACAAGTTGTGCTGTTGGATGAAAAACAAATGTTTAGAAATTAAAACAAGTGTACATAATTCTTTCTGAGATAATAAAAAAATTACAACTTTCTACACATCTTATTATTTCTATCGTGCACTGCATGTATCGACTCACCATCCGTCCTTTGTACACATCCGAGGCTTCCCTCACGCATCTGTCCCAAGACTTGATCCCACCGTCCACCTTCACCACGTCCAGCTTCCAGTACTTGGTGGGCTTTCCAAAGGACATGTCATCCTCCGACACATAATACGGGCCAGCAAAGTCTCGAATCACACCAGACGACATTGCAATACCCATGTGGCCTACAAACGGCAGCAGCCATCTGCAAAGAACGGGATGAACATGCGAACTTAATTAAGGAACTATTATTTATTATTATTATTATTATCCAATCATGGTGAGAATTTTAAGGGAACGCACGTAAGAAGTGGTATGGGCGTCCACACTATGCAGCAGGGATATCTGCTCTTCTTGTGGTCCATGAGACCAGCAGTGTCCTCGACTCCTCCGAAGCCCTCCTCCGAACAGCCAGACCCCACGGTTCTGCAGGGAGACTCACCACCGCTGCTTCCCATCACCCGGACGACCTTCCAAGCAAATCAGTCCTTCTCTAGTTCTCTCATCTAAAATTGTCCGTCGATCAAGAAGTAATAAAATGTCATGCAATATATTGCTAAGATCACGGCACGTGCCGGGATCCTAGACATCAGCTGTAATTGGTTCTGATGACTGACGAATGGGGCGCTCGTGTCGGCAGGTCCGTTGCGGTGCTGCCTCGTGTGGACAGACTGAGAACTACGTATTTAAATTCAGGCCTAAAATCTTGCAATCTTGCCAAAGCAATTGCGTAAAATAAGTACGCAGTAGTTCGATGCCAAATTGTCATCGTTAACGACTTTAAGACATTTCAATTGGAACAGCCAGCTAATATCTTAACACAATTTTTGTGGTGACGTCTTGAATCAGAAGATGGGTGACAGTATAGGTGACGCCCAAACTTTAGATTCAATCTACAATTATCGTCGATTCCTTGAATACCGTGCAAAAGCTTATTCGTCGCCATCAAAGGCAAGTCGCACTCCCCTTGCGTCCGTGCTGGTGTCTCCCATGACCATGAGATTATTGCTTGAAAATTCCAGAAGCAAACATGGAACTGTGAAACATTCCTTGGGCGGAAATGACATTATTTTCTCTGCAGTCAGCATTCTTCAATGGCGCAATAAATAGACGTGTGAATATGATCACTTGGTACGGTATTTAATTTTTATGCCCATCTTGCACTTCATTCATAGTTTTATCCTGCAGAGCTTGCATTCATTTCCCACAGTCTGCAAATGTGGTGCAAATAAAAGTCAGTGTCAATGATTCTCTTCCTAAATGTAGAATGGGGTTATGAATATTGAATTAATACACAAGGTGGTGCTTTGTGCACTCTAATATTAGTGCAAGAGAAGGGAGGATGGACAGTCATGAAGGGTTTACTCCAGCAACAATATTACAAATGATTGAAATGAATAAGGTTTTGATTGTTGGTTACAATATGTTGTTTCTTTCTCAACATGTTCATGGAGTAAACAACACATGAATAATCCCTATACCCTTGGGCAGTGTCCTTCACCCTGATGTGAGTATAGCCTATTGTTGTCAGTTCACTCTATACCTTCATGCCATCTGAAGTTCTTTGGCCATTTCAGTCCATGTGTGATCTTTGCCAGTATAGGCGGTGTAGCACAGTGGTTCTGGACTAGTTTTTTTGTTCACATCCTCTAAATCCTGAAACATTATACTCAAGCTGTCAGCATATCAATATTTACATATGTAAAAATCTGGGCTAGCTTATAAACCCATCATGTAACACAAGTTATTGCTGTATAATCACCAAACCTGCCATCCTTAGCAAGAAAGTCGCAATTGCAATGGGGCGTAATGTCGTCATTTGTTTGTCCAGCTTATTTGCCTTTTGCTTTTGACTTATACAGTATTACTCGCTGCAGTAGTCTAATGAAGCTATAGAGTAGCCAAATTCCAACATTACTCCACATTGGTGTGCATAATGTAGGCTACATGGATTTGCTAAGAAAGGCAGAAATAAGCGGCGACAAAGACTATAAAAATCTACCTGCACCTTACGCTCATCCTCCTCAGACACGACTTTGCTCTTATCAAGATGCATGCCCTCTCCTATCTTTCTGCAGTCTTTTGCACACCTCTGTAACTCGTTTGATGGCATCCTCGCTGTGAGCCAGTCTCTTTTTGATACCCAAAATTGTTTCAGTTTGGGTCATTACTTGCGAACGTTGCTGAAGTTCGTCGTGGCCATGAGGTGACCTGCACACGTTTTTTGTTCTGGCGACTGGAGATGCTTTTCGCGTACACACCTCCGCAGCATCCAAAGGCCAAGCTAGGTGAAGCCTCTTCTTCAACTGAACGGTCAGGGCATCTGCTTCAGCCTTCCATGTCGCCATCTCGGCGCCTGCCTTTAGAAGCTGAAGAACATCCAAAAATTCATTGAAAGACACGAATATTATTCATTGTGATTGTATAGGCTGTACGTATACCTCCTGTCGCAGCTCAGATATTTGCCTGTCCTTCTCTAATTCAAGATTCTTTCTGGTATTCTCCTGGCGTTCGTACCTTTTAAGTATCAAATCTGTTAGTTGGTACCTGAGTGCAGTTGAGTCTCGATTATCTCTATACTAACAGTCCTTTTTGTTGCTCCATGAGCGCAGTCAGGTCGGACAGCAATTCGCTAACTTTTGTATTGTCTCTTTCTAGGTAGTCAATTCGCTCCTTGAGTATCTTCACCTTACTCGACGGACAGTCACCATCATCGTGAGGCTGCATGGTTTTGATTCTGATGAATAGTATTTTTTAAACGGCCTTTCGGTTAAAGAGCTTTGGGGCTTTGACATGACTTTCACATGGTACCTTACTTTTGGTCCCTATTTTCGAGCAACTGGAGCCTTTGCAGGGACTTCGACATTCTGGCTCTCACTGCATGTTCCCATTCGAGCTTCTTCACTTGAACTTCTTCCTGTACTTTAGCATTGATCCACTCCACTACTTCAGGATCTTGTAACACCCTAAAGAAGAAGGGAAATTATTTTTACTTGTACAGTACACTGCACCTGCACTGACCTTTTCTTCAAATCTGACGCCATCTTTTTCATTCCCTCGTTGCTCATCCCTCTCTCCAAGAAGCTTAATTTTGATTCCAACTCGGTTTTATTGTGATTCAAGGCTAAGACCTGCGACTTTAAGGACCTCTCTGAAGTAAGCAATTGCCTGATTGCATAGGTGCACCGCCTAAGCACATCATCTGTATCATTTTGCTTCTTCTCGGCCTCTGAAAGCGCTACCCGAAGTTTCTCCTACACAATGCATAGTTCATAATTGTATGATAACCGACAGTAAAAGATTGATATTCTCCGGAATGAAAGATTCATGTTACCTCCAGCTCCTGAGCCTCTCCCTTAAACACATGGCGCTCACGATCGGAAATTCTGATATTTTCCTTTAACTTGGTGACCCTTTCTTTTTGAAATTTGCATTCTCCTGCTTGCTTTTGCATCAAGTCATGCTGGTGAGCAGCGACTTCTTCTGCATGTCTCCTCAGCTCCTCTTCTTTAGCCAGTTGACGAGAGAGTAGCGCATTCCGATGTCTGAGTCGTGTAACAGACAGATCCTTGTTAATCCGAGCAGCAGCAGGTGGGGCGATCTTTTTGTTAACTGATGCTATGGCTCCTTGGTTTCCGGATTCCGCCATATTCTGTGGTTCCGCATTATACGTGCATGTTTGAAGTGTCTTGAGCAATTGCAATTTTTTCCTTAGTTCTTGCAGGCGACAACGAACTTCTTTCTGAAAAGTTATATGACACTGCCTTATTGATTTATTCAGGGTGTTCCGATTTGGAATTGATCTGCTTATTATTATGTATGCATTTATCCTGTCAAAAATATTTCGACAAGATGACACCTGCCTAATAACGGATAAAATAATAATAAAAATAATGGATGGGTTGATGGATAAAATAGAACCTTAGTGCCTGTTTGGCAAGAATTATGGATATTGTTGATATTGGGTATAGGATTTATGGAAATTCATGCTAATTGCATTATGCGTGCTTCACCGAATTTGGAATTTTCAAGATGTATATGCCTATACAGTACCTTCTTTTGGACCATATTTAGCTTAGTATTCATTCTTCGTTCGGTTAGCCTAATTACACCCTCCTGATAGTCGAAACAACCGTAAACAACCGTTGCCACGAGCTTACTTAACAACATTAGGAATTCCTGCAGTGCAGAAATGTCCGAGTAAATTGTGTCGTCTATTTTTTTACGTTACCCCGTGATATGGCCATAGGTCCTTATAGGGGAGTGGAATACCACCATTTCTCCTGCAATTTTCTGCTTTTTCTTCTAACTCCGGTGCAAGGATGAAAGGACATGGGGTAAGGGTATAGGGATTTTTGGGGAGGGAACATTGGTGCAAGTGCAATGTCGATAAATAGTGGGTCTTGTGCTGTTCCCCAGGAGGTGAGGTTGCCAGACACCTCCTTGGTGCAGGTCACTCAGGTGAAAGGAAAGTTCCCCAGGCGGGGATCGAACCTGGGGCCGTTCACTCAGCAAGCCGAGACGTTACCATCTCGGCCATCTACACCTCCCCTGTTGTCTATTTAGTTAAGCATTTTATAGCCGAGTTCTCGAATGATACTTTCTGATGGTCAGGAACAACGTTACTGTCCCCTAATAAAGAAAATTGATGTTCGAAGAATTGGATTATGTATATAGGCTCTAACAATCCAAATATTCAAACCATCGCAATTTTTTTGCATTTCCTTCTCTCATTATTATAGGTTAGTTTTAATTTAGTTCATATGTTGGGTTAGCTTGCGTCTCCCTTCATCGCTGACTACCCCTCATAGGGAAATGTCGTGATGGTGATGATGATTATGATTGTTATATGTGTTCACTTCACAAATCGTACCAAGACAGCTAGAGACGTCACATGTGAGACTTTTTAGAAATTCTGATTTGAATATCTGAACGTATAGGCCTATAACTCAACTTGACACTGACATTTGTATTGCCAGGTAGCATGATTGCAGAAAATATCTACAAGGTTGCACTTGGATGACCGCTGTGATGGGCGGCAGTGTGGATGATTGGAGTTTTGGAACCAGCTTTATTTGTGGAGAGGAAGGGTCCCTGAAGGGTAGAATTTGTCCTGAGGTATAGCAGCCATTTGCCTCCCTTATAGGTGGCAAGTATGAAAAGGCCCACGTCCCCAACTATTTAGCTCTTTCGACTCCTAATCCGCCGCCATCCATCACCTTTTAGTGAACTGGACCTGCAGTCAAAAGTGAGCAGCGTTCCGGATCAGAACATCCAGGTGGCCCTACACTCTCCAACAGAAAACTCCCAGCACTTTTAGCGACAGGAGAGGGTCCACGAGTGTACTTTTGGTGGGACCTCCCTTAGGGCACAATGCTGGTGGAAAACGAGATTCTAATAGCCTTTTGGGAGGAGTCATCCTTCTTCTGGGCAGCAGCTCCACGCGAACACGGCCACACTATTCTTCCTGGATCCTTTTCTTTCTGGACGACCTTTCCTCCAACTGCTCCTTTAGTCCAAATGGAGCCTACCATCTTTCACCACCGAAAAGGTCCTGCATTCACTCCTCCACTTCAACCCCCAGAGTATTAGAATTAATCCAGGCACAATCTTGAAGCACCTCTAGACTTTTCGGTAGTTCCCACGGTGCGGAGTTCTGATTAGAAAAAAAAGGGTTTTGTAAATATAGTGGCGTATAATTCATCTTGAAATATTGTATGCGGGGTACCGGTACTCTTTTATTAGTGAGGGAAAGTAATGCGTAATAAAATATCATGTGGAATTTAGAATGGAGTGGTAAAAAATAAACCTACGAGAGGATCCTGGTCACGTAGCACTCGTGAAAGACAAATCAAGGGCAGCTGCTGCCAGGATAAGTGTATAGGATAATTTTTTTTTCAGTAGTCTCAAAGCTTATGGATTCATAATCCAAATTGTCTGGAATGATAAGTTGCGACACGTAAATACACTTTGCATTCCAGGAAAACCGTGCTTAGGTGTTTCAGAGATTGTGTTTTTGCCAGTTGCACTATACGGCCAGCAGGTTTTCTGATGGGAGCTGCCTAATTACGGTAATCAGATTAGCTCTTGCTGTTTTGTTACAGTAGCTGATCTGATGATATGCTTGAAGTCTCACATTATCCTAAATGCAATAATTATATTGGTGAGTAGGTCCTTACAAGAGCACACCATCTGCATCTTGTCGTAAACACTTGGTATAACCTTCATACATTCGGACATGTTTCTCTTCCGCGATATTTTATTCGGATGTGTAATAAGTGTCATTAGGCCACAATTACTTTTTCGGGCTTCAAGTGTACATGGCGTGTACATTCTTGTATATCGGCATACTTTGACAGTGTACCGCAATAATACTGCCCAGTCGCAAGATTTAAGTGACAATTCCCTCCCCATTCAAAACTTTATGAATGACTGGTTCCTCTGGCCGAAATGAATCAGACCGCCGAAATTGCCCAATTAGGTACACCCCCCTGCTTCTGTGTGGGTATTTTCATGGGTTGGCTGTAGATCACTTTCGGTGGGGCCTCAAGAAGTGGCCCTCGGAGCCGGAAAATACCCAGAATGAAGTGATAGGGCAGGTTTGGGAAGCTCATTGATGGGGCCAGAATTTGGTGTCGAGGGCAGGCCCAAAGTGCATTAAAAGCTGACTAAAGGCCCAGTGACAGCTTTACAAGCACCCCATTGGAAGTGCCCTTTGATTTTGGTCCTGCTGCCTGACCCTTCCCAGGGAGACTTTTCAGCTTTTGTCCAGGTCCCATACTTGAAATCACCCATCTGCCGTTCCCTTTCCACCTATAGAAACTGTTCTTTTTGCAAGCATTTTGCAGATGTTGTTTTTTTTTGAAATAACAAGTAAACAAGTAAAGGCGTAATTTTGCAGCATATGTGAATGACATGGGATGCCCTCGGGAAGATTTGCCGCAATTAACGTATGCCCTACCCTGTACTTTGCATTTTAAGATTTTAGTGTCGAGGCCAGCTTCTGCTCGAGTTTTTTCGCCCATCCGATGGTTTTTGCAGCATTTTCAATAACATAACTGTCGCGGCAACTTTTCCTACTCAAAAAAATGCATAACCATGCAGCATAAACATCCATTATGATGATATCTCCAGACTACTGTTACACGCTAATCGTGTGTTTTTATGTACACTAGATGGTGTATAATGACTCTCCAATTCGAGTCTTAAACGCTCTCATAACACTAATAGGAATGATAATAAAATAGCAGGAGAGCAGCTGCTTGGAGCCAAAGAAGCAGGAAGGCAAAGTAGCTTATTGTCATAAAAATGGTTATTTTTTTTAACGGCGAACAAATGAGATGGTGAGCTGGGGTCGCAGAGGTGATGAGGAGGTAGGACAATTCAAACTGGATTCGGCGCAGACTCGGGATTTTCTACATCATTATATCACCCATTATTTTTCAGCTTTCTACTCTGAACCGTATTTCTGGACCTTGCCGACGTTTTTATGACCGAGGGTAATCATGTTGGATGTCAAAGTAGGAGATGTCAAGCATGGAATTTCTCGCGTGTGAGAATCCGCTTTTTCTGATGCTTACCAGTTGCTTGTTAAAAGCGGCTGAAACTGTCGAAAATAATAGCATAAGAGCTCGGGGAAGCGATGGTTCGTTATTAATCTAAAGGCCTGGCTGTCCTGGCTGATTGACCGCTGCCCAATTACTGATTATATCAAGATCGTATCATAATTTTTAGGCACTTACAACATGCGGGCCTAACATTTTATGCGATTTGATAAAAGGAAACTTTTTGGATGGTCTAGGTCCGTGCTGGTTGGCAATGTCAAAGGAAGGAGAGGAAGGAGGACAAAGAGACGCTGCCGAAAGTGAGCTTCTTCGTGCAGTCATCCAAAGGTCTTTTTCCCCTTTTGTGTTCCTCTGGGTCCCCCTTTGGGAGGAGTACCTTGGACGGACAAAAACCTCCTTCCAGAATGACCCCTGGTGCGGGTACAGGCCTACACCTAACTGACCGTCACCTATTCAAAGTTCTTCCTGTACAAGGCTCTTCGATGGGTATCTTTCCCTTCACTATATAGTGAGGATGTCCCCAGCAGCAGTGTACTTTTAGGTATATTGTCAACTAAAATATGTACACAATCCGATATTTTCTTACATAACACTTGTATACTACAGTGCTTAATGGCAACTTAGGTAGTGAGGGGGTGATATTGAGTTTTTTTTTCTTATCAAAAGGCAGGGGCTTTTCTTGTGTGTCTTTGGAGCAAGCAGGCTGCTGGGCTGGTCACGTGTTGCTCTTTTTCTTCCTTTTTCTTGGTCCCAGAGGGCAATTCTTCTATAGAGGCCTAATCGGCCACTTCCGGTGGATGACTGCCAAAGGCCATCTCACCCTGCAGGGGTACCTTATACCCAGCAGTATGCAGCTTCCAGCAGATGGAACCTAATTTTTTGTCTTTCTTAGGTGCGCTCAGGTGTCTTACCGATCAGGTTTCACTACACAATGAACTTTTGCGCTATTATTACTGTCAAACATTGTCAACCACAACTCGGTTCTAATAGCACTTTAATTTTGCTGTGTGCGCAAGAAATATAATTATCATTGCCTGGTGGTTTCATCTTGCGGCCTCCCACGATTATTATTCAGGCCTACTTGCCCCTTCGTTTTTTGGCCAACTTTATTTTATTTCTTTCGTGTGTCGTGGACTGCGTGCACCTGTTGGCTCTGTGATGCCTCCAGGGCCGAATCAAATAGGCGAGAGTAGAACACACAAAAGGGAAGCTTAATGACCTTGGCACTTGTATAATGATTTTGATACCAATAATGATGGTCGTGGAGAGAGAAAAAATGCTTTTCTTTGCCTCTTTTTCATGTCGGGTGTGACCGCTGCTCAAGGCACCAGAATCCCATTGGCGAGAGAATAGTTCAAATCCAATAGGAGGATAGCGTGCTTCTCAAGCCACGTCTCATTCGTGCTCTACGGCCCGTGTCTCAAAACCTCAATCCGATTTTTTTTTTTTCCTTTTTTGGCCAGCACAAATGGCGATGTATGGCTTCCGTTTGGGGGTCGTTCTTGCTCGCCTTTTTGCAGGTGACAAACGTTAGTACGTGTAGTCATAAAAAAAGTCCCGTGTTCATTTGCAAGCTATTTTAGAAGTCAGTTTCTATGAGAAACCAGTTATACCGGCGTCTTGAAAGAAAATATGGCAAAAACTGTGAAAGAGAGCACCTGTACTCTGCAAAAAGGGCGGAGCAATTTTATTGAAATTTGAACTGCATAATATCATGTCCAAGGTGCTATACATTAATCAATATCAAATATACCATACAATAATATAGACAGGAGTAGGATTAGTATTTTTCTAATGTCCAAGCTGCAAAATTAATCTGGTCAGTGAATTTACTGCTTAAGGCAGCTAGTGGTCCTCATATACAGTAAGTTAGTTGAAAATGAGATATGCAGGATGATCCTAACATACAAGTCTTGTCCTACGAATATATGCCTAGCCGGAGTGCATTTTAAATTAATTGCATACTGAGCTTATATAGTCGTGCACTTGGCATTCATTAAATTGCAATGCACAGGGTTGGGCACTGCCTAGTCCCCGTAATTTAAATGGGAAGCAGGTGAAGATACAACGACTCGTTTTTCCAGCAACCAGTTTTAACAGAAGTAAACAATTCCGACTGGTGAATGTGGCCCTGATTATCGCTTCTTTACTTGTAGCTGGAACTGGAATAAACAAGCTGATGCATTCTGCAGAATGCAGATTGTTTATTCCAGCGAACAAGGGCAGGGGCATGCACTATAAATTCTTCCCTTTCCAGTTGCTTGGACTGTTCTTGGGACTTGAACCTATTTTTTCAATATTTTTTCTATCACGCAAAATGACAATCTGTTTTATAATAAGTGTTATAGGTCAAACGAATATTGAAATAGCTGGTGAGATAATTTTATTAACATATCTGCAGCAGATTTCGCACATTTAATCAGAAACAAGCGTCAATGCATAAATTTCATATAGCTTATATTTATAATGAAAACATTATGTCGTCTAATCACGCAAGGCAGTCCACATGCATCGAGGTCATCCATATATCAGGTGTCAAAATATGGCATATTTGTCTAAACAAGACCAGAAGCTACTTGCTGCTGTTTTTTTGTTTTTTTGTTTGCATACTCACACGCTATAAAGTACTTGAACATACCACCACCTGTTGATGCTGGGAGTATGCTGTGGCTAACATATAATCTACAAGCTGGTGGCAAGCGGGACAGACCAACTGAAATCTGTTTGTCTGCAAGCGTCGGAGAATCTCTGAGTAGCTCATCAGACACACCTTAAGCATGAGCCCAAGCAGACAGCACAATGGTGGAGGTGCGAGGGCTCATCCCATTTGACATTCCGAGATATCGCTTCCTGAAAAAGACCCAGGACACGCATTACACGCGCTCTACCGCTTTTCTAAAATCCGCCGGCCAGATTTTTCCGGGCCGATGAGCTTTTTGGGATTTGTCGGCTCTTTCTCACATGGGCTTAGGTTACGGGTCCTCTTCATTCGGTTGCTGCTTCTGTTCGGACTGCAGCAGATGTCCCCGGTTATTCTTGGCCAAAACACTCACTATAGAACTCCTCGTGTGATAATACACCATGTTTACATCTCTGTATAAGTGATACACTAATATGCATAATGACGCGCCCATAAGTTAAACACACGTACTGTATGATGATATACTGATTATTTTGGACATGTACCTCATACAGGGTGTTTACCTTGTAATGTTTGCCGATGCTATCATTCCTTGGCATCGGAATATATCAACGGGTGAAAGGGAAATTATGGGGGGTACCGGTGTGGGTTTGTTTGTGTGGTGGTGGTGGTGACCGCTTGGGATTACGGAGAAGGTTCTGGCCGCCTAATATATGGGGCCCGCGACTTGTTTTCTGGCCCTTGGTCTCAATCCAGGCGTGCAAATGGTTCCTGCGGCGTTTACACAGGAATCCAGGCGTGTGATTAGGACCATCCCTTCTCTAATCCTGCCCAAGTCTATTTTACGCGGATTCCAGAAGGGATGAATCCTTCGCATTGGCCTGCTTTAATAGTGAACATCTCCGCCTCCTACACATGTGTGGGTGTCATCTAAAGTGATATGTGGCGGTACATGCACAGTAGGAACTTTTTACCATGTTTTTAATTACTTTTCTGGAATCATCTTGTAAAAAAATTAAATGCCAGTTCTTTTCAACTGGGATTGATTGTTGTAAGCCATAAAACTCATAATACACTATTGGCTTTACGCTCGGCCGAGAAACATTTGACCTGGATCCAACCAAGTACCACGTGGCCGCATGTGGTGGTATCATCATATATGATTAATATAAAATGTGGTTGAGAGTCTTGAAAAACGTTCTTGTAATAAAGTAATTAGCCATGGCTTGAAGAAGATTAATTATGTCATCACGATGATTTTAGTTTTTTTATTGCATCATCATTGGGCAAGATTGACTTTGCTGTAATAATCAAGAACAAAAATGCTGATGACCTTGTTGTTATATACCAAATGCTGGGGGGAGTAGGAGAAGGAAAAATGATAATTAGTATGAATATTTTTAAATTACTAATAGTACTTCACTCTTAGGGTCTGCGAAGTGTGAATCTGCTTAGCCTGTACACCGCCTAATTTGAAAAAAAATAATTGACGTAGTGTTTCAAAAAAGTTGTAAGTCATTATTGTAGTAGGCCTATCACCTACAGCTGCATCTTGGCGACACTGTATATAAGAGTCGCGGAAAAGATGCGCGCCAAATTGAGGTTCCCTTCGAGTTACTAATAAAATATTTGTTTACACCCTCAATTTTGGCAAGTTCTAAAACAATTTTTGCTGTCAACCACGGGGGTGATATAATGTAGAGATAATATCCTGATGGTTATGCAACCTCCAATATAATCGGTCCCAGCTGCAGGAATGCTTTAGTCTAAACCGCTTCTTCTGTAGAAACAGGAAGTCCGAAAAAAGTACGAGAGGATGTAAGCATATCCACCACCTTATTTGATCATAATTATATGTTTAGGCCTACAATCATATTATGGGGATAAATTATTGCTCTCTTAGGTTATTTAGCTTATTATAACATCATGCATCATATTATTATTATTATATGCATACTGCACGTTGTCTCTATCGTATACCACCAAAAAGCTTTGTATTATGCAAAAAAAAGTGTCTTCCAATGATATCCCGAAATTACCACTGATCTGATCATTATAAGTTCCAGGTGAAAGTCAGCCAAAAAGACAATCCCTTAACCTTTGTAAAGTTATGATGGTTGCATAGTGACAAGGATGCGCTTGGCCATACACTTCTGATGACTATACATTGATTCGTGAAAAGGTTTGACGTATACAGTCTTTGACTGCTGTTTTAAATGTTAAGCGAACGCTAAAAAAAATACAAACCTCATCGTGCTCTTCAACTTTTCAACTGTGGATAGTAAGTCACCTATTTCAACTATAATAGGCTTGTATCAAAGTAGTTTCTGAAATCTACTAAACCAATCACTGATGCAAATTTTCTGCAAAGCATTCGCGTTCACTTAATTCCCATTATTCACGAGTTATTTTCCTCCAATAAGTCCTATACATTGGCGGCATCTCGTTTCTTCAACACTTTTTTCCTCTCCCCCTGGCCACGGTGTCCACATCCTCAATTTTTTCCGTTCATCCGACTGAATCCTGATCGGATGTCTGGATTGATGTAGCGTGACGCAGAAGATGAGTCACGGACGAGGATGCTGCTCCTTTTTGCCTCACTTTTTTGGACACCTTCGAAACCCTTGTGCAAGCAGTGCAAATTGCTGCGACATGTCCGCCAGACAGATTTGCCTGAAAGTGGGGGCAGTGAGCGATGGTTCCTGTGCCCCACATTTTTTTCTTCTTATTTTATTGGCGGCTTTTGCTCCATTGCCTTAAAAGTAGACACACTGTTAAGGGTTGGATGCTGACCACCCTCGGTTGCTTTGTCACATTTGGCTTGTTTATATCTAGAGGTCAGCATGTGACCTGACCAGACATGTACACAGAGGTGTTGATGAAGCCGTGGAAGGTGGGAACGTGGTAGAGTACAAGCAGCAGGGTGTGATTTAAGTGTGGACGATTCCAGACTATTTATTGAAGTAGTGTATATAAAAACGAGCGGATCCTGCCATCCACGTGGAAGGTTTCCCACGACCCCTGGCAGAGACCCTCCTCCTCCACTTTGATGTAGTTCTCCAACTGGTTGGGCAACACTCCGAGGAAACCGCAACAACCTCAACCGGGGCCAAGGAGGCCTCATTTCCACTCCGGATGCTGACTTTTATTCATCTGGACTTGTTCCCTTCATTCAGAAAACCTATTCCTACCTGAGGCATTTCCTGCCGCACTCCTTGTTTTATGGCATGGCTTGCTGCCCACCTTCAGCTTGCATCTGGCTGCCCTCGAGCTGTTCAAATGGCGCTGACCCCAACGCCTAAGGGACAATTCTGCAATTTTTTTCATACAAATGGTGCTTGTAGTTCTGCAACATGATAGGATGTGTTGTAACGAACGAGTAACTGTTCCACAGTCTCGTCGGTCGTTACTTGGAACGTAAAGTAGCTGAAACCCTTCACAACAGCCATATTTTTCAGTACTCGCTTAGCACGGCAGTGGGGCTTCGCCCAAAGCAGAGAGAAGGGCTTCGCCCCCCTGCCGTGCGAAGCGAGTATTTCCTATATGCTCTCGGTTAGGGGTTAATAGTAATATTGGATTTCGTCTTTATGTAGTTAGACTCTACATACATAGATGGGTAACCCATGAGAATGGCAAGTGTTCCGCACTTGTGCCGCCTGCAATTGCGCAAGAATGTTTATAAGACATGTAAAGTGGCCGTAAATGGCTAGGTGAGTGGCGAGAGTGATTAGAGTGGATACGGTCCGACGGCTTTCCCACGCTGGGAACATGGCACAAAAAGGGCAAAAATGCTTCCGGAAAGTACTCTTGGCTGCAGCAGGTTGCTGGGGGATTGGTGGAGAGGGCCGCCCGGGGTAGAAAGACCTCATTGAAGCCATGACCGTGACTCCAAGGATGGTCGGGGTGGGTAAAAAAAATGCATGATCTTTGCCACGCTTCTTGCACACGCCAATGAGATTTTTTAACAGTCTCCGACCGGCTGCTGCTGGATTCCTCTAGTACAGCCAGGCATGATGTCCTCTGCCTTCATCGCAGGATGCAGGCACACCCAGAGGGCATCGGAGGAATTATTTGGGTAGCGATGATGACTTGGTAACACGTGGCAAGCACAAGTGGCGCGTGGGTTCAGGTGATGGAAATGTCAATCGACGAGGGAAAAAATTTAGGCAAAATCGACTGTATTGTACTAAATTTTTTGTGCATGATTTAAGAGAATGAGATATGAGCGATAAAAACTTAAAGCTTTCCAACCAGAGCAGGTGGATAAATTATGACCTGTGCTCACTGCGGAGCAGACATCTTCAGAATGTAGCCAAGCAGCTACTTTATGCAATAAATTTATTTTCATTGTACTTTTATGGCGATAAACTCCTTCTGCTACATTTTTTCACCAAGTTGAACAGAATTAACTAACTTTATTCAGAATGCCTTTGTAGGCAACACTCAAGCATATTCCTCAGACCTTCATTATGTTATTCTGCTTCTTGAACATTTGAATCGCGGACAATGGACTCTACTGCACAAGTGAGTCGAGACATTATTTCATTTTCAGTAAAAACAGCCATTTTAATCCAACCATTCCATCGAGCAGTATATCCTTTAATTTTTAGCAATTTATTCATCTGATAGTGGAAACGCCCTGTAAATATTCATTATTGAGAAACTTACCTCCAGATATTATGAGGGAGACTGCTTGCAAGTTCATTATTCCTTGAGAGCCACACAATATATTTCAACACGTAATTTTTAAGAAATAAAAAATGGTGGCAAGATCAAGGCCGAAACCATCATTTTGTAAGATAATGCAAGAAGAAAGCGGCCGTGAGCGTCAAAGGACGTAAAGAATAATCAGGTAGCTAATTTGGAGGTGGTAGCAATATTATCGCGCCATGAAATTGGCGACCTTTTTACTGGAGGTTGGTAATTGCTCTGGTATTAATAAGCTGTCCGCTGAATCACGATGGCAATTCCAGTGCCTGTACGTGACTTTTAAGGACGATGGCAGAATGCAGACCTGCAAAAACTGTCGGGGAATGAGGTGAATAGACTTCAAACACATCCATAATGTACAATAAATTGTATTAAAATTAATGAGATCAAATACCACAATGAAAAAATACATAGCACATGTTCTTATACATAGTGGATTTAATTATGTGAGAACCCATCATGCTTAATACAGAAGCGTAATAATTTCATATCACAGTCAACAGCGATAGAAGAAAAACAAAGGCTATCACCTTCGCTTCTCCCTTCTTCGTGTAGCAGCAGCAGCAGCTTCATACATCAACATCATAAAAACCTCAATGATATAGTTACAATATTAAATATACTGTATTGCATGTGTGTACAGACAGCAGGAAACATGTAACATGAATATTGTTATTATCGTCATAAGTACAATACAATCGAGTAGTCTATATGTAGTACACTGTAGTGTTCTTGGCTTTTTGAAGAAGCCGGAGTCTCATTGAGTGATGATTAAAGGAGTACTAAACGTTTGAAGACATCTTACAGCTTCTTAGGCCGACAGCTGACGAAAAAGAGTTCGCAGATTCCATGTCAGCCATATTTCAAAAGGTAACTCGCTTAGGTAGACAGATGAAACTAAGACTTGCCAATCACTTGCCATGAATATTGGAGAGGTGCACGCACATTCCCTTATTATAACAACACCTCATTACAAACAAGAAATTGTTGTTTTATATCTAATCACCTGGCATGATTATTTGTAATTTCACCTGATGAAAAATTACACTGAAACATTCCATCACAGATTCTTCTTATTTTAGTACTACGGAAAATACTGTGTTCAATCTTCGGCATGCAAGAGAAATAGGAAACGACCAAATGGGCCAGCGGCAAATCACCAGGGCCGCCAGACGGCAACGTCATCCGAATGTTGGTGAGGCTGATGGTGCACCACACACTTATCATTATTGTCCTGTTGCTGTTGCTGCACCTGCTCGTGTTGGTGACTCTGCGTTGGGAGATGAGGCGCCGGGGCCACCAACAGCTTCTTCCTGTGGTCTACCCTCCGCAGATGCTGTGCAGGGATCACGAAGGCCAGGTCGCCGTTGGGAAGCTTCGTGGGCAACAGGGCATAACCAGAAGGGGTGTGGACGACCATCGGCGCCGGTTTACCGCCAGTACTGCCTTCGCTTTTGGTCGCCTCCTGATGACTCTCGTCGGGTTGGTGCTCTTCTGCTGGGTCTTCTTCTTTGGGTCGGTGGTATTCTAGCTGGTCGAGGCGGCGGTTCAGGTGCTTCAGGAGCCTCTCTTGCTGCTGGAGGAGGCTTCCGGACGATGTCTCTGCGAAGAGGTCCTCAACCATTCGAGCGCACTCGGTGAAACCAGCCAGAAACTTGTTCTTGCTGCAACTGGTGCTACTTTCGCTGGTCTTTCCGCTGGTGCTGCTGCTTATAGCCGACTGGTCACTCGAAGAAGACACTTGATGCTGGCTGTCGTGAAGTCTTTGGACGTGCTTCACCGTCATCTCCAGTATGTCGGCTTTCTCTAACTTTGCAGGCCGGGCTCCCTGTGGAAAAGGAAAGGTACGGCGGTGTCACATGTATGCTCTCATACCCCTATGATTTTTTCTCAAATTTTAAATAGGGCCTATAAAGGGGACCGACTTTAATCATTGTCTGCGCTGTGATGGATTTTGATTGTGGAAGGAAACGGGAGAACCCCGAGAAAACCCACGCTAACACGGAGAGAACCCATCGAAACTCGATCCACATAAGTATCCTTTGTCCGATCCGGGGATCGAACTCGGGACCTTAGAGGTGGAAGGCTGTGGCGAAATTTTAAATATTAACATGCCACTATTTTCCTACGGCGCAACGGCCACACATGCCAGCTCATCCTAACCGCATTATTTCACCCTTATTATTCCTTCCAGTATATATATCAATTTTACTCCCAATTCGAATTGCAAATTATTTTATGCAGAATAACATGATTGTAGAATACCAGCTATATAGGAGGTGAGCTCCCTATACGCACTGAAAACGGTAAAGTGATGCGTGTTGCTGTTCTACTGACTTAATTAAGAAATATATAATTATGTTAATTACAACCTTTTTCAATTAAAGTGACATCTGCAAGCTTGCTGGGATGTCTTTGACGTAGTTGAATAAACAGGTACAGTACATGTATTATATATACGTATAACTTGTGAAATAATACAGGCTGACATATTTCGATCGATCCTAAATGAACGTAAATAAAATCACAGGATACAGTTATGCTCATTTTAAAATTGTAATTTACCTGTAATTTCCGTAGTCTACATTGCAGAACTTGCACACCCCTTAAATATTCGCATTATTAATTGGTGAATTTTGAGCAATGTTTGTCTCGTGCTATAAAAAGTGTGCTAATGTAGTCGGTCACAATACAGTACAGTATACAGTGTTTTACATTATATCGGACCTACTGTATCTACAGAATTTTTCCATATAGACGAGTGCAGGCATGTGAAGACAACCCATTATCACCATTCAGCACTCAACCCATCACAACTAACAATAACACAGATCCGATGATATACTTTTTTGCTTCATCATATAGGTCCTCTCTGTTTTTCTTAGACAAGCAGAACAGAGAGGTCCGAAGTGACGAAGCGAAATTATCAGAATCTACTACTTGATGGTGGTAGAAAAGTGGTAGATCCATACGCATAATGATTGTATTTTGCTATGCGCTTTACAACCTTCACAGCTAATTAAATATTATCTTGCATCTCCAATCGCGACGGAAGTTCCACCTTAACAATGACATGTTAACAAAAACTTTTTATAGAACAATTATGCAAATCATGCAATTCTGAAATAATACAGAGTAAAATCACAGAAACTATGCCAATAATCATCATACGAGGGTAACATACCGTGTATGTTCTAGAAGTACTAAAGAAGTATGCTTGAGCAGCGTATAAAATAATTCTACGAATGGTCTATAAGCGGGCCAATTATATTGATGTAACTCTAAAATGACACCACCCCAAATGAATGTTTGAAAACTAACCTCCTTCTTTGCAGAATTGGCATCTAGTAAAAGTCGCTTTAACTCGTTGAGGCTGTGATTAATTCGGGCCCGTCTTCTTTTCTCCATCAAAGGCTTGCGGATCTAAAACCAAAAGAAATGTCATTTGAAGCAGTGTTGTTTATGTACATGCAAATATATGAAAAGTTCTACAAAATGATTGCATTTGCCACTATTTTTAAATGGCGAAACAAATAATGCCAATTGACTATTCTTCGTTCTGTTCATATTATGATGAATCTTCATTTGCAATTTGCCCCTCTAAGTAGCCTGTAATGGGTGTAACGTGTGTGACATATGAAAGAAGGAACAATTATTATAATAAAAGTCTCAGCGGATAAATGCCTTCAAGTCTCAATCTTTGGCATGGGAAATGACATGGGCTGCACTTTGTACTTGAATAAAGTTCCTAAAGTACAAATACCGTACCTTTCTAGTCTCAGAGGCTTTCGACGGCATGTTGAGACGAGAAAGAGCGGAACTCATCCCAGTGGCAGCAGCCCTGACACCTGGACTCCTTCTGGGACCACCAAGCACAAACTGCCCTCCTTCTTCTTCAGCTTAGGCTGCTCCTTACTTGTCCTCTCCTCCCACCCTTCTCACCTCCCCTGCCCTCTTTTTCAGCCTGCCTCAACCCACCCACCCACCCACCTTCCCTTTTCTTCCAAACATCACCAACACTACAAAAGACCTCAAGACCATTCAACAAGGTTCTTGCCCATTCGTTCATTCAAGTCTACAAAAATTCAGAAGTTCATTGCAGACTTCTGAGCATTTTTCGAAAAAGAAATCATAATTATAATTATGACGATATAGGCCTAGACGAATAGAGCCGGCTTCATCTTGTTGTCGTAAAATAATAAGGTGGCTGTTAATGACGGCCATTGTTGAAATATTTTACACCACGTAATAGGGACAATTTCGCTCCTCATCAAAGAGAAGTTTCACGGAGAAGGCTGTAAAATTTGAAGTGCATTTGCTAAACGGCTTTTATTAGCACAGTAAAACAGAGGCCTAAAATGGCGCTCCGAATTGGGCTTGTCTATTTAGTTTACTGCCGGCGACAAGTATGTAAAAGTACGCCTGATATTAAGCTAAAGAGCGACTGTAAGTAGTAATTAAGAAAATCACATCTCCTGCGTGATGACTGCGGCAAGCAGCGGCAAATGCCTCTAATGCTATATTGAGAATAGCATTTGTCACGACAGGTGATGTAAAGAGTGGTAATTACAATACCTGCAAAACATTCACACCTGTTTCACTCCCTCTAGCGTGAGAAGCATTAATCCTAAATAAGGCATTCCACATTTTTTCAGGAGGCTACCTTGTGAGACTTATTTGCATGACATGTCTGTAGTCGTTTACAAAAAGTGGAATTTTAATGCTTAACGCCACCAATTGCAATTAGTGTTTAAGTAAATTTGAAACATTAACACATTTCACAACGGGCGTGAGGCCAAAAACCCGTGCTGAACTTACTGATCACCCTGTGTAAAGAGCAGTGGCAACGTCTTCGTTCATAATTATAAAGAAATGAATAACATATTATTGGACATTTGCGATAATACAAAGTGATTCTCTCGAATGGAAATCCAAACACTGCTCATTAACTTTTTAACTATTGTATATTGTTCGTGATGAAAATATTGATGTATGTAGGCCTACAGTCATTTAGGATTTAGCCCCGATACGACGGGAGTTGGCTGCCATTATGATGATTGTCAGTTTGTCACATTAGCACATACTGTGGATGCTCGCAAACAAAAGTGCTTGGATGATGGAGGGGACCATTTGCGGTATATTCTACCTTGTTTGGCAAGGCAACATATAGGGTAAAAGGTAAGTACATGTCACTTTTCATCGTGAACCATACAATAAGCTTAGTTAAAAGTTATTGATCATTCGAGAGATTCACCCTGTATTATATGTAAGGCAATATTTCTCGAAAAAATATGTAAGTGACATTCACGAACAATATTATACTGTAGTAGATTTGTTGTAACATTCGCTATAAAGGAAAACAACTGACAAACTTTGCAATATTTTCCTGTGAGACCAACAATCTCATCCACACTTTTTTCTGAGTAGCTTTTAGCCCTTGTTGATAAACCTTTTTGATAACTGGGGGCCCCGAGAGCAAGAATGGCGTATGCCACTCAACGGGGTAAAATGAGTCATCACCACAGATAAAATCCTCGCACCATACCAGTGTCACAGACTATGTTGGCATTCGTTATCTGAATGACAACAGCACCCAAACTTTCCGATTAACATTGAGGAGGTAGGCAATCTTCAAACGTGTTTATTTACTTTTGTCTCTAATGTGGCATATGCCATTCTTGTTCTCAGCCATTCTTTACAGTATAAGACCAGGTTGAATGTCTGATTTAAAAAATTTATTGTTCTTCATTTCATTTGCCTGGTCGAACAGAGCGCCTCACAACCTCCAGCGCCTCACAGCGGCTGAATTACACACTCTCCCGATGACGTCACCAGAAACGACGTGAAGTTGCCCAGATGTTCGACCAGCGCGAAAGTGACTTGTCCTTTTAATCCGTTCTTTGCACTCTTTTTGGCGTCGCACGTTCCTCCGTCGCACGTTTCCCTTTCCGCGCCAGTGACGATGTGACGTTGGGCGACTCTCCTCGACGGTCAGAGCCAGGAAAGCAAAAGAGTTGGCTCGACTGTTACGAATTGGTAAGAAAAAGGGTCACGTGATTGTATTCGTGACGAGGGGGAGAAAGACTATTTTTGGCAATGATTTTGGTGGAAGGTCGAACGTTTCTCTCTGTAATTTGTGTGCTTCCGTCGCAGTATGAGGAGGAGGAGCGACCATGCTGGAAGGACTGGCCACATGGGTGCTCAACAACTACCTCGGGAGGTACCTGGAGAACCTCAATGCCGCGCAGCTCTCCATCGCACTGCTTCAAGGTTCATATTTGGATTAGTGTTGGGTTACGATGGGCCAAAAAGAAGCCTGGTGACAGGGCTGGTTATGTGGGAGATCAACTTGCTGTCAAATTACTGCCGTACCATCTACTGATAATGATAGTAATCATCGTCATCATTTTCAGGAACTAATCATTTTATTGGGAAGGCAAGGGGAAATGAGTATTGTCATGCACAAAATGCAGCCCAAGAATTGGATAGGTTTGAGCAAAACTCAGCAAGAACCTCGGTTGTAGTCAAATGGCACAGAAGTGTTTCTTCGCAGAGAGGGCAGGATGGAGCGAGACTACCCTTTATACATCTAATAGACAGAATGACCTCAGGCTTCTACAGAGTGTGCTTATGCAATGTAGTTAAACTGCTGAGTTTGTGTTGGAGTTGTGAATCATAATGAATCACAGTTGGGTGATGCAATATTATATCCTGTGATGTTAAGATTCAAGGCACTGACTGCACTGGCTGGCATTCCACTAGAAGAGTAATAAATAACATAAAAACAGGCTGATAAGGCATGTATTTAAAATGAGCACAACTTTTGGTACACCACAGGTGCCAAGTAAATGGGAATGAGGAAAATAAACCTGACATTTTGCATTTTTTTCCATATTGCATCACAAAGACGCCAAACAGTATATTGATAAAATTTTATTAAGGAATGACATTGGGTTTTAGTGGTAATGGTGCTAGACCATCAATTTTTTATTGGAGCAACAAGTGATTGTGTAGAGCAAAGAGATGACAAATTTATGTAATTTATACATTTAAAATGGCTAGTTACAGCAAATTATGTGGAATCCTTATAAAGTAGACTTTAATTTAAAGTAAAAGTGTCTTCAAGAATGAGAGTATATTGGAATATTGTGATTTTTTTTTTTTTTTTTCATTACCCCACGGGGGGAGTTATACTACTCCTTAGGGGGGATGGGTTGCCACCTTTGGAATTGTTTTTGGAGCGAGTTTAAGAAGAATCTTAATTAGTATGCTCCAAGGGTGGGTGGGAGGGGATGTGCAAAGTGCAAGTGCAATGTCTCTAATCGTCATTTTGTGAACTCCCCCGGGTGGCTTAGTCTGCCGGAAATTGCCACCCGAAACGAAGCCAGAGATGGCCCAACTCTGCACGAAAGAAGGTGGGAACCCCGGGTGGGGATTGAACCCGGGACCTTAACTTACGTGGGCGCGCGCGTTACCGCGGCGCCACTCCGTCTTCCCGTGGAATATTGTGATATTTATTAAACAATTATTAATAAATTTATTGTAAGGAATTTTTTTCAGCATCTGCATGTGTAGTCAACCATTAATAACAATCTTCTAAATCATAATAATAATAATAATAATAATAATAATAATAATAATAATAATAATAATAATAATAATTTGAGGGACATTTCATCCATGTAATATTTTTTTATTTTCAAGAGCAAGGTTTCCTTATGCATGAAAATATTAAATGTAAAGGAAGTTGGCATGTGCTAAGAATGTTGTGACATGACCTGGCGTGCAGAATGTGATGGCCTGTTCACACAGACGCTCCTTTTTCACAAAGAAGCTTTGGATTTCCTTTGCCACATGTAAAAAGCAGCTTCTAACTTAACTCACATGTGAAAAAAGCGGCTCTTTGAACAGACTATGTATTATGACTGATTCTTTTTGCTGCAAGAAAAATATTTTATTCGCGGTATTTGCTTATTATACTAATTTTGTGCAGGTGAAGTGGAAGTGGAAAACCTTCCTCTGAAGAAGAGCGCATTTCAACACTTTGGAGTGCCTGTGACGGTCCGGACTGGCTTTGTTGGGAAGATAAAACTCAAGATACCTGTTAGTCGACTGAGGAGTGAACCCTGGGTCATTTTCATTGAGAGACTTTATGTTGTAGTTGGCCCTCTTCGACTGGATGAAGTAAGTGGAGTTCAATTAGTAACATGCTTTATATGTTATATCTGATGATTAATCACAACAGGGAAATGTGTTTAGAACATAATTATGCTGTTTCAATATGCTGAACTCTGTTAAAACATTAGTAGTTAATCTATTTTCTATCATTTATTAGCTTTTTATGATTTTAATTTTCCTTTTGGTCTTTTGGAAGATCCAGACTTTTCCTATAGGCATGAATTTTTGGATTTTGAGCACTAATGATCAGGATGCATACTTTCTTCTCCTGTTATATTAAGTCTAATCCAGTAATATCTCTGTGGCTTTGTTCACTTATTGATTGATCACGTGTTTGTGAAAATGTTTAACAAATCATCTCTTGTTTGTTTTAGTATGATGAGGAGCAAGAGGAACAAGCAGCCCAGGAATGGAAGCTTTCACAGCTGGATTCCATGGAAGCACAGTGGCGGGCTGAGTATGAAGCCAAGCAGATGGAGGGAAGTTCCTCCTATTATGCCTCCAGTTACTCCTCCTGGTTGAGCTATGGGACCAGTTTGGTGGCCAACATTGTGGAGAATCTTCAGCTCAGGATTCATGACGTTCATTTTCGATATGAGGATGATCTCACCCTTCCCCGACAGCCCTTTGCTTGTGGTTTCACAGTGGGCAGCCTTTCTGCCCAGAGCTGTGATCACAACTGGATGCCAAAGTTTGTGTCCTCCGATTTGGAGGGAGGGATGGCTTTCAAACTCCTTGAGCTACATGATCTTGCCGTTTATTGGGACTCCAAAGCAGACATGGTTGGAGATCTTCCATTGTCACAATTGTCGGTATGTGTGGAAAAGGTTATTAAGAGTTATATTTCTGACTTGTGATGGTGTGCATTGCAGAACACATGTTAAATTTTTTTTCAGGAGGTAATGTGTCCAAGTAGCAGCAGGTCTCCTGAGTTTATCCTTGCTCCAGTCAGTGCCCAGGCACATGTGAAGCGAAACTGCTCAGAAACTCCACTCAGATCAAGGAGTACACCACGCATCGTGTGTGACCTGCAGTTAGAAAAAGTTCCTCTTCAGCTTACAGATGTAAGTTATAATTTTATATTAATGCTTTTGAAGGCAAGCAGTTTTAACCAGTCAATATGTACCTTAAGTGCATTTTACAATCTTTCTCTCACACCATTGTGCTAAATGTATATTGCATTATTTGGTGGTCATAAATTGTGATCCTTAATTGGAATTGCTTTTAAAATGTTGTTAGTAATTAAACTGGTAATTTAAAATTTTTCTTAGGCCTAAACTAGCTTACCCTTCACAGAAATTTGACTAAGTTAATATGAGACAATCCTGGATGCTTTCAGACTCAGTACCGCCAGCTTGTATTGTGCGTCCGATTCTTAGAGCAACTAGCACGTGGCCGCCCCTTTCGCAAATGGCGCCCAGATATTTCTATTCAGGAGAATCCCCGCTGCTGGTGGAGGTTTGCCACTCGTTGCCAAATTGAGAAATCCAGGCGTCGATGTGTTGGACGGAGCAAGGAGGCAACACTTCAGCGATGCCGGGATGCTGTTGCATATGTTAAAGCCTACTCACAGCACTTGAGAGATCCTGTGGGCCAGCTAAGTCCAGAGATGAAAGAGATCAAAGATAGGATGGAATGTGATATGACTCTAGAGGAGTTGAAAGGTCTTCGGGAGGCAGCTATGGATGGAGTAATGAAAGAAAGTGTGGGAAAGGTGAGGAAGGTGGACAAGCAGGATGGACAAGGGTTGCTGCAGAGGTGGTTTCCATCATGGGGAGGGTGGTATTCAACACCAGCTGCAGCTGCTGCAACTCCAGCAACAAGTAACGTGGGGAAGGAGGAAACACAGAAAGAAGGAATGAGACGGCTGGAAGAAGAGTTGATGGAGGCTCTCAATGACACCATTGAGAACAACACCATTTTTAGGCGAGATGTGCTGTTTGGCATCTTCAACTTTCAACTGAAATCTGGAGAATTCAGATTATATTTAGACAACTTAGGACAAAAGTGAGTGAAGTGTCATTAACATCAGTTTTATTTTTTTACTTGTTGACTCTCTGGTTTTACTCTTGGTGTACTAATTTATTATTATCTGAGTTCATCATATTAGGCTTTTATTGTATTGCACTAATTTTTCAAAATTTCTGTTTTAGGACCCCACTTCTGGAGTTAGAATTTGAAGAAGTGAAAGCAGGCCTTGAATGGTGTCCTCGTTCAGGCTCCTACAAAGCAAATTTGGGCCTTGGAGCAATGTATTTGCGTGACTGCATTACAAGAGACAGTGTTTTCCCTGTGCTAATGGCCCCACAGGGCAAAGAGGCTGCCCCTTCTTACACCAGAGGTCCCTCCCTTGTTGCTCATGGACTTGCCCGTATAGGAAGCCTTCTTAGCCCGAGGGGCACCTCTCCAAGGGTTGGACCAGGAATGGGGTGTGCAACGGATGAGCCTTTGTTTGAGCTGACTTATGAACGCAAACCACTGGGGACTAAGGCAGACCATCGTCTCAAGATAAGGTCACAGTCACTGGATGTGGTTTATAATCCACATGTGATCCGCTCAGTGAGGGATTTTGTAACTCTACACACACAAAAGAAGGAAGGGCAGAGTGCGAGGGAACTTAGCATGTCACAGCGGTGGCAGCGGGTGGCTCAGTACAGGTAAGAACATACAAATGCAGTATAGTTTTTTATCCTGGGAGACAGGAATAAATTAATCCAGCGATATTAAAATGCTGCTTTCTAATTACTGCATGTATTATAACATTTTACTCTTTTCCTCATGTTTGATTCTTGTGAAGAAATGTAACTAGTGATATTTCATATATAAAGGTATGAAGCAGTGAAACAGAAGACGAAGGAAGAACTGAGGCGCAACTGGGAGCAGACCCTGGAAGGACCAGATAGTAGGAAGAAAGAGGTGCAGGGCCCAGCCCTTTTACGAAAAAGAGCAACTTGGGAAGTGGACCTGGATATTCAGCCTCCCAAGATCATTTTTGTGGAGCACTTCCAGGACAAGAATGCAGTGCTTGTTGTTATGGACTTTGGAAGGTTTCGCTTTTTTAATGCCACCACTAACATACCGCTTGAAGGGCCTCGAAGTGGGAGGGAGAGCGATGAGGATGGTGAGTTGAGAGTGGAATAATAATAATTTTCTTGCATTTGATTTTGATCATCCATGAAGCTTTGGTCAGATGATAAGAACTGTGTAACTCTGCGCCTGCCAAAATAATTTTTTAGACTGCTGTGTCAGCATATGTTATGGTATTCTTTAAGTGCTGACTTGATGCAAAAATTGCATGCGTTTTCTCTTGCAGAGTTCCAAACCCCATGTTCAACTCCTCCAAGTGAACTTGCATCTGCCAAGGAAGATGTATCTAAGTCATCTGACCCACCTTCTTTATCTGAAGACAAGTCAGCTGCTGCAGAAATTCCTCTTCACCAGCGTCTGTATGAGCGCTATACCCTGGAGACATCAGATATTCAGATTATTGTAGGGAAGGTGCGGGAGAACTGGAAATATGCCCATCTGAAAGGCACATCCAGCCTGCATGTACTGGATAGGTTTAACATAGCAGTACAGCTGGAGAGGAGGATCATGCACACGGCAGATCCCATGTGGCCTAGTGTTACCCTGAGTGGTAACCTTCCAAAGCTGGTAGTGCATATCAACGAATCGAAGGTCAATGCTCTGACTACCATGCTGGCTCTTCTTGGGGATGGTGGGGCCAAGTCACCGGCAGGGTCACCAAGCACTGATAGGGGTTCTTTTGATGAAGATAGCCCCATGTCAGAGAAGGTTACCAGTGTGGAGGAGACATCTAATCGGAAGGAGATGTCAGCTGAAACGAGGCTTGTTCTCATGCAGTTTAGTGTTGAGCAGGCAAGTTCTTGAAAATTTTATTTTTGCTCTTGTGTGACTCTCTTCTTATTGCTTGTTGTAGAGTGATTCATGGATGATTTCTTTAACAAGTTAGAATGAATATACTTGAGTTAAGTAAATATTTATTACAGGTAAGCCTGGAAGTGCAGTCCAGGGGGAGGAGTGTGGCAGAACTTCAGGTTTCTGGAGTTCGCGCTTCCTTCACAAAGCGTCCATATGACACAAGTATTACTCTCACTGTTCATGGCCTGCTACTTGTTGATGCAATGCAGACATACGGACCTGATTTTGAGCTACTTGTTGCAAGTCACAAACATGTGAGGTGAGTGCAAAGAAAGTGAGGAATACATTTAAAAAGTTTTCAAAATCACCAGTAAATATAGCCTACTCATAATTTCCTGTGTCTTAGGTCAGATTGAATTGCTTGTAAAATTTCAACTGTATGTATATCTTGTGCCAAATATTGGGATGATAATTTATGTAGACCATTGAAACTCCAGAATCTGAACAATTTTTCTTAGTTGGGGTACACCCTTCTCAGTAAAACAAAACCAGCAAGATTGCACCTGCCATTAATGGTTGGTTGGTTGGTTTTTGTCAGCAATTAATAATTAGTGCAATACAGCTGGATTTGTTTTACTGATTTCAGTGTTCCCTGCCCTCAGCCATAAAATGGGGGCAGTCAGGTAATATGTGGCATGACCATTACAGTATGGATAGTGTGAGTGGCAGTCTGAGAGACAGTGAGCCAACTTCACCCACTTCTCCTGCGTCTCCTGATCCCACTGCGCCAAAGATGACCTCCCCTGTGGCATTGAGCCAGGCATTATACCACTTGCAAGCAGAAGGACAAGCCTTGGAAGCCAACCGAGGTAAGTCAATGAATCTTCTTCGACTAGTACTAATGGTTTCAAAAGTCACATTTTCATCTGTCTCTTGTTGCAAATGAGCAAATAATTTATATAATCATTGCCTTTTGCATTAGCAACATCCCCAACGTTCCTGGATCCCACTTCACCTCATCGGGCTCAGTCTCCCACACCATTGAAAGGTGGCAACCATCAGCCTCGCCATTCTCTGACCAACATGGAATTTGTAGATTCAGATGCCCTGATCACTATTGAGCTTGTTGTTATCAGTCCCTCCTGCCCCACCAATTCAGATGAAGAGAACAATGAAACTCTCCAGATTGCTTCAGTGCAATTCAACACTTTGGATGTGATAGGTATGATAAAACTCACCAGTTCATTAATTTTATATCATCGTGAAAGCAAGTTATGAAACTGTTTTATGTTTGCAGCCAATCAAGAGACAATCGTTGAACTTGTGGGTTTCATCAAGAGTATTCTACCTCAGAAGTCTCCCTCTAGGCAGGCTTCAGTCAAGCAGAATGAAGGCCTCATCAAAAGGATGGATGCCATAGGTGAGAAAAACTGGACACTAGTGATTTTAACACATACCTAGTAGTTGCATGCATGAAGCAATAATTTTTGCAGATGGGAGTCGAATGTCATTTTCACAAGGAGATGGTGGAAGCGTCCCTCAAACTCCCATGACTCCAATTTCCAAGTTGCCTTTTGAAGCCGATGATGAGTCTAAATTGACCCTAACCAGGACAGAAGTCACTTTTGATTTTATTCGTCTCAACATCCTCCTGCTAAGGGCGGTGATGAGAGAGAACACAGTGGTTGGAAGGAAGATTGCCACTGCCACCATGACCGAAGCTAGGATTCAGGCAACTGTTGGTGAGTGTTTAATGGCTGTCATGTAACTGTTTAGTTGTGGGATTCATTTTGTGAATATTTTATTGAATAAATATTCGTTGCTTCATGTCAGTTACATTCGCCAAGGTAGTGATACTTGGTAATAATATTAAACACACATGATTTGTAAATGGGGTTGCAGGAGAGTTACTGTAGTTTGAAATTACTTGTTAATGTAGCCTACATATTATCAGAGCAGAGTGATTTATAGTGGTTGTTGTCTTTTGTGTAGGTTCTGAACTGGTTGTTCAGGGTTCATTGGGAGGACTGCAGGTGCTTAACCTAACTCCAGAGGGTCAGAAGCATCAGAGGATCATTAGTATTGGACTGGATCCCCTTGTGGAGGATCGTACAGATTTGTTGACTGCCCTGAGTGCTGAAGTCTACAAGACCATGTCTTCCAACGTACCAGAAGAAGAGGAAGTTAGAGCTTTCAGCTTCTCAGTGACCAGACCTCTCTATGAGAAAGGAAATAATGTCCAAGGTGAGCTTTTGAAGTGATAAAATGCACATACTGTACTGTTATTACTGTTAAAAATAACAAATTTATTGCTAATGCATTTAAAAATAATAACAAAAATTATTGCAATGTAAGGGCTGATTGTACAAACAGTGCTTGAGTGCCACCCATGCTCCAAGTAGCACCTTGGTGGGGCACTGTTTGTAAACTATATATAAGTACCGTAACCTAATTGTGTCACTACCAACACGTTGAAAGAAGAAAGTACAGAAAGAAATTGCAAAAAAAATGCAGTACTGATATTGGTTGCAAGTTTATTCATTCTTGACATTATTCCAGGATTTCCCTCATTGGCCTCTCTTCCTGGTCGGGACCAAGTGGATGTGAAGCTGAGGATGGCTTCTGTCTGCTATACCCACTCTGCACAGTTCCTTCATGAGCTTCACTCATGTGCTACAGAGTTTAAGCAGTATATGTCAAATCTTGCGGCTTCCATCAGAATGGCAGCTACTGAGGTGGCGCTGGGAATCGTCCATGCCAGGTGCGGGCTGCCTGTTTTTAAAGAAGTGAAACAGAGCAAGTGTGCCAGTCCTAGTGACAAGTATGGTTGAGTAATTGAGAATGAGATGTGAAAGAGCTTTTGTTGTGCTTAGTTATGAAAGAACATTTTTGCATTTCTTTCATACCATCATCTTTTAACCTGACAGGGCTGAAGTTCTTGCCCAAAGCCTGTACCTGAACAACCGCCTGTCTTCCTCCTTTTATGGGGGCTCACTCGAGATGTCTCCAAAGCATCGCCGACACAGCATTTCAAAGTCAACTGAATATCTCGACATGGGTACTGGGAGTAGCAAACCTACATGTTACCACACCCCTGCAGAGGAGATAGAAAACCAGGACTTCGACATTGACATAAAGTGAGTGACTGTCAGTTTCTAAAATGTATTTGCCTATCTGGAGTGTTTCTTTACTGACTCTTTCACCTTGATTGCAGGTTTGACATCTTGTTGGAGAGTCCAGTGATAGTTCTTCCGCGGTCTCCTTCCAGCTTGGATGTCCTGGTAGCTCATCTGGGTAGAATCAGTGTACAAAACTCTTCCTCAACATCTAGCCAGGAGTCATTGCTGGGGTTTGGAGGAGACCTAATGGACAACTACTTGCATCAGGAGCAATTCCATATTGAGATCAAAGATATGAATTTGCACTCACTGAATTTGTCTTCAAAATGGCAGGAGAAGGGGTTAGTGGTTTGACATGTGTCATAATTCAGTTATCATAATAATATCATTGTGCCATGTGATGCTGGCCTGCATTTCTGGAGCATGATGTTAATCCTGCATAATGCATTGCATTTGTCCATGCAGGTTATTAATGATCATAATAATATGGTAACACTGACATGAGTGGACTGAGGTTGATAGTTGCAACAGAAAGTTTACCTTATGAAGTCTGACAATGACCATGACCATGTAATTTTCTTCACAGGTCTACTCTGCCAAAAGCTCAAGACCTCTACTCATGTGTGAACAGCAATGGAAAGGCCATTGTGCACAACACAGCTATAGAACTCTGTGTTCATCGACAAAAGAAAGGTCCACAACCTTCTTTGAGCAGCTCTTGCCTTCTCTTGGATACCTCAGAAGGGAAATCTTGGCAACAGGAATCCCTAGAAATAACAGGGCAAATAGTTACTAGTCTGATGGTGTCTCTCAGCCGGTCACAGTATGAGCAGCTGCTGGAGTCTCTGGACAACCTTGCATATGATGACATGGAAGCATCCATTGGGGTCAGAGACAAGGGGGATTCTGGTCTTCTGCGTAGGATAGATGAAGAGGGGCCAGCTGATGTAGGGTACAGGACTGGCTATGATCGAAAGCTCAGCACAGAAAAGGGTCCTGTGGAGAATGACCGTGGTGCTATGTTTGTTCAGTTGAAAGGTATGTGTGCATTAAATTAGAGCAGTTGTTGCATTAGTAAGTTATTGATAGGGTTATGTGACATCCAGCTTGATTTTGCCAGGTTCATTCACTATTCCAAGGATCAGCATTGACCTGCTTGGGGACTTTGGTGTGGAAGAGAAGGGGTTAGTTAACCTCTCCTTTAATGACTTTGTGGTGCAGTATGAGAAGGATGAAGAATATGTCACAAATATGCAGGTGCAGTATTGTTAAAAGATTTTCTGAAAAGTTTGAAGTAATTGTTTAAGGGTTTGTTTGCTTGTGAAGTGAATTTTCAGACACATGCATGTGTGGTCATGCTGTCCCCAGTTCAGTCTCTGGATTTGCAAATTGTTTTGAAGGGTTTACTTTACTTCACCAGTACACCTCTTTTTTTGTGTGCAGATTGCCCTGAAATCACTAGTCATGGAGGATTTGCAAGTGCCTGAGGACTCAAAGCACCGGTTTCTTGCATTGTCCTCAACTGGTGAGGACGATTCTAATCGGCTGGGTCAAAGGCCACGCTTTGTGTCAACATCATGCCCTGATTTATTGAATCACGCTCCTCTTGCACAACCGCAAGGGTCTCTTCCTGACCACCTGGAGACTGAACAATTTTTTTGGAAACTGCCGTACAAGGAAAGACGGAAGAAATCAGGTACTTTGACACAACTCTCTAATTGATTCGAAATTATCATGTGTATGTTATGCTTACTTGGATATCTTAGTAGCTAATTTTGATATAAATAATTATTGTCATTGCCAATATATAATGATCAAATCTGTGTTAATCAACCCTCTTGGTACTGCAAATGCATTGTAGCACATATCTGGTGTGTGTAGGTGTGTGGCCGTTTTCAGAAAAAGTAATCTCCAATTGTTGTGCATGCTTGATTTCCTTATGGCTGGAACCAAAGAGCCTAATAACTATTCTAAGCTCTTTGGCTCTATCCAGAGGGTTGAGCAAGCTTTTTTTTAATGTTGTTCATGTTTTACCAGGGTGCAGCTGTGGAACTGCTGAGACAACTAATGAAATCCATTTTTATTACAGCTGCATTTGTGTCGAAAAAGGATGATGATTACCCTTGCACTCCCCCACCCTCACCAAGACCAGATGGGATAAGGAAGGATCCCATAGGAGAGGACAATTTGGTTCGCATTAATGTCGTTCTAGTGGACAAGAAATCACCTGAGCTTTCTTCCAAATATAACTTGGTGAGTTATCACAAACTTGTTAGTAAAGTCACTAGCTTATTAAATTTTTTTACCCCTTAGACTCATCGCTATGTAGATGTTGATTTCCACTCCTTGGACATAATCCTCAATCCCCAAGCATGGGTTGTGGTCTTGGATTTTTTGGGTATAGAATCTAATTCTACATCTGGAGAAGCTCCAAAAGTGCAGCGGGCTGAAGTGTCCGGGCTGCCTCCTACACAAACTGCTGCTTCAGTCACCAACTGGGAAGTTGATATCCAGGTCAAATCCTTCACAGTTGTTCTCAACAAGGTAAGATACTTTCTAGAGCTCAGTAACTGCGAATATAGTATGGGTGTCAGAATTTACCATATAATTATACACTCACTCCTGTCACCTTGCATGCAAGTGTAACAGTGAGTTACAGACACAAGTGGAAATCCCTGAGCACTAGTAAATTTTTACTGTTACAACTGCGAGGTAAATTTTGTAATGTGCTGAATAGGTTGACACCTACGCTGTTACGAAAAATAATGACAATATTTGCAATTCAGTTGTTGTATTTTCATTTCCAGCCTGAGTATGAGTTGGCTAGGGCAAACATCTCCAGCCTGGTTTCCAGAGTGCGGCTGTATGAAGGGTCTGCCACTGTCTCAGGGAAGTTGGGAAGCATTTCACTGCTGGACTTAACTCCACATGGACAACTTTATAAGGACAGATTTGTCTCATCTGGGAAGGAAGCCTTGGATTTTTATGTCTTCAAGTGAGTTCTTTTTTGCAGTGTAATGCAGAGAGAAATACACTACATCACATAACATTATTATTAGTATGTGTGCTGATAGAAGAAGCTAGAAAAATATTTTCACTCTGAATAATGGTTTTCATATTTGTGAAAATTTTACAGGTATGGGAGCAGTGACATGCAACTTCAACGTGATTGTGATGTCATAGTCAAGCTGAGAATGGCATCTGTTTTGTACATTCACACCCAAAGATTCCATTCCGAATTCCTGGGCTTCTTTGAGCACTTCAGTCAACTGAGGAATGTCATGAGCAGGATTCGTGCTGCTGCTGCTGGCAGTGTGGTAAGTGTCTACATTTATTTTCACATGCAATATTATTGACTGATAGCGTTTATTTTTCAAAGTGGTATAAATTATGTAGTGCCAACAGATTTTCAAATATATGTAGAATTTAATTTTAACTTATGCTCAACAACATAATAATCAATAACATTAAAAATCAGGTTGATGAAACAACTCCAAGCCGCTTGCGAATCCTTCTGGACATCCAGGCTGGGTCACCCGTTCTGCTGCTTCCACTCAGCTCAAAGTCAAGCGAGGTCTTGGTGTCGGACTTTGGTTGCTTGACTGTGACAAATAGCTTTAAATATTCAGAAGTTCCCACACTGGAAGGCAAACCTCCATTGCTTGACATTATGTCAGTAGAGTTGGTTCGAATGGATCTGTATGCAGCCAGAAGGGAATCAAAGCCACTTGATAGGGATCCAGGGAAGGATGGTGCTGTTTTGGTGTTCAGCAGTTGTGTGGTAAGGCGGACTGGCCCACCCCTTCTGAAGGAAAAATGTGAACTGAAGTTGCAAGTGCAGAGGAATCTGGACTCAGGAACAACTCACAGTGGCAAGTATTTGTATTACAAGGAAATTTTGAGTGTTGGATTTGGTGAATCTCACATAAGTTACTTTTGTTCTCAGCAGTTCCTGATATGAGTGTGATGGGAACGTTGTCCAGAGTACACTGCACCCTGGATATATCCCAGTACAAGCTGATCCGTGGACTGTTGGCATACAACATAGGCGAGCCCGTTGATGAGTTTCAAGGAGTTGCATCTCCTGCTGAGATCAAAACATTGGGTTTTCAGGTAAGTTCAGTAAGACAGGTAAAAGTGAAAGATCCATTGTAGGATTGTTGTCTCCGTACATGCAATATTCGTGTAATGTTCCTTCAGGCCATAACCGACCTCCAGAAAATAGAAAATTCACGAATCTGAGTGTACTACTATATTTCTTGGTAGTTCATGTACTGTGGAGAAAGTGCATGGTATTTCATATCTGTTCACCTGTGGTGAATTTAATGGCAAAGCAACTGTCTAACTAACTCATTTCTACAGAAGGTGGGAAACAAGGTGTGGCAAACTACATTCATCCACATTGACCTTGTTGATGTGACCTTGGAGCTTCTGGCTGCCAGGGCACCTTCAGGGTGTGATGCCAACCTAGACATGTCACTAGCCTGCGTGAATTTCATCACATCACGATTCATGTATGAGGGCTACAGTGATGGTTCCAAGGATGTGGACCTTACTTCTCAAGAAATTCTAGTCATTGACACTCGTGAGAAGGATGCCCCTGTTAACAAGAGGGGCAATGTCTTTACTAACATCTTGCAGCCTCTCACCAAGATGAGGAATAGAGGGCTTCTGCAAGCTGTGCTGCACTACAGGTTAGCACTACAAGTAGTCATAGACTTACTCGTTAGTTGCATTGGCTTCTCCCTCTAAATTAACCTAACTAAACTAACTAAACTAACAACAGTGAGTGCCCAAATGAGTTTCTTGCAATCCATCATCAATATGAAGACCTGAAATGTAACAATCAGAGTCACTTGAACTGCTTTCATTATATTAGATTTACCCATCAAATGTTAAATGTTTTTTTTAAAAAACCCTGCAAACCTGATGGTAACCTGAAACTGCAATGGGCACCATCAATGGTCCAATTCGTCCGTAAAAGTAATTTAAACAACCTTTTCAGATTCACTCCTGAATATACGAGTTTCACAATACTGCTGAACAACATGAGGGTTATGGGAGTGTTTGACTGGTGGCTCACAGTCCATGAATTTGTCATGACACAAGCTGACAACCCTCATCAGAGAAGTAAGTTTTCATATTATCCATATGCCTTCCATGTCCTAACTGGTTTTTAAAAATGGAACCAGGTACACCAGAGAAGAAAAGCAGTGACAACGAATGGTCCACCATGGTGGTTCCCAAGCCAGGCAGCAGTGATCATAGGAAGCCAAACCTTATGGCTGTGTCCTCAGGGATTGTTACCAAAAGAGCCCCTGTTATAGGAGTAGCTGATTCTCCCTTTGAACTTAAACTCAACATCACTGACTCAGAACTAGTTGTGGTGGAGAGTACTGCCCACTGGGACACCATTGCAATCATACTCAAGGTAAGGATATCTTGATGAAACCATCCTGGTTTGGAATGAGACCTCCCAATACATCTGAACTGGCTAGTTGTGTTACAATTGAGGCTCTGCATGGATCTTGATTATCTGACTGGAGGTTTTTGGCACATCATATATCTACCTGTGGAATAGCTCATTAATCGAGCAAGAGCACCTGCCTTACATGAACTCTAAGAATTACCAGATTATGCCGATAATGCAAATGAACCACATAGTGACGATGAAAATTTTCAAGGTCATAAGTTATGAAGGGTTAATAATGCAAGTTAATTTAAAAGTAATGTCAAAATCATTCTAGTACAACACCTGTATATGGTGCAGGGCCTTCATTGGTCGCATCGCCTTAACTCTGACAAAAAAAGTACCACACTGTCTTGTGATACACCAGTGACACAGAATGTAAACACACTCTCTATATTACAGTATCATTATTATTCAAGGCTTATTTTTGACGCTTCTCCTACAGAGCACTGCAGTGGTGTCATATAGACCAAAACTTCATGAGCATCCTCTGTCGTGCAACTTGAACAATGTGGAGGTATTCTCTTGCATTCTGGGACTGGAGGAAGAAACAGCCCTCTCCATCATAGATCCAGTAACAGTCAACATGGAAATATCCACTGCTAAGCAGTCCAGCTCTGAACCAAGGGGAATTCTGGATGCAGCCTCTCCTCCAGGCAGGGATATTCACAGGGTGATGGAGATCCAGATGCAACACCTTAACATTCGACTCTCCTACCATGACATGAAAACCTTCCTTCAAATACTGCACAGCCTACCCAAGCAGGCTAACTGGCAGGGCAGGGGTGATAATGAGGCACGCCCACCTGCCAATGTACAGAGTAGGTTTTTTCTGCAATCAGTGTGTGAGAATGGGGAAAAGTTGAATTAATTTGTGATGTAACAATTATTTAAACTTAAAATTTTCTTCCTGTTACAGACCAAATGAAGAAGCTGATGGTACTAGGCTTCTCTAGTGAGGACTGTCTCAAAGCACTAGAGACATGCGAAGGGAGGCTGGACGACGCAGCCCTCTGGCTGACGCAAAATGCTTCTCCTTGCCACTCCCCAGAAGTAGAAGTCGATCCAGGAGAGATTGAGTCAGAAAGTGCAATCGGTTTCAAAGCTGTGGAACTCAAGACTAGCTGTGTGACCCTCTACATAATTGATGATTGCAAGGATGCGGATGTGCCTCTTCTGGAGTTTAGCCTTACTCACCTCAACTGGCACCAGGACATGGAAGGAAATGGGAGGGCCTCCTGCAACCTGTCAGCTGATTACTACAACCGCACTCTCTCTGGATATGAGCCATTTGTGGAGCCATGGATGTGAGTGCAAGACAAATGATACACAACTTTTCACACTACATGTGGGCTTGCCTTGGTTTCTTTCCAGCTGTAATGTGTCCTGGAATCGGGAGATGACAAGCAGCTCGAGCAGCAGGCTCAGTGTTGATGTCTATGCAAATGACGTCTTAAATATAAATATTACTAGTACACTCCTGGAACTCTACAGAATGGTCAAGGTCAACTGGACTGAGGATTACTATAATTTGTCAGATCGAGAGAGGTTAGAATTTTTTTGATCATTAAAAAAATCATATATCAGTTTTAATAAATGCATTGCACCCTTGTAAGGGCTGTTAGCCCATTAGGAAATAAACGTAACCATCAGTGCATTGCAGAGTTCATTCAGAATTGCAATTTTATTGTTTTGCTATGGTTTTCTTCTAGATATGATGCATCCAAAGCAGTTTTGTCAGGAAACCAGCTTCCCGGCTATCGGCGTCGCTCCCCATTCATCCCCTTTGCTCTTAAAAATGACAGTGGTTGTCGCCTGTGGTTTTCCACGCTGACTGCAAGTGCCGAGAGCCTCAATGATGTCAGCCAACGTAGGACATCTGAAGGGAAGTTAGCAGGGCTAACCTGGACACCTGTATCTCCTGGAGAGGCTGTCCCTTTCACATTTGAAGGCAGAGGTAAGCATGTGTGACCCTGGGATTATTCCAGTGCTGCCATTCTTTTGACAGATTTCATTCCCTTTTACCTCCTGCATCAATTATTGTCATACCAGCCCCACCATTTACGTAAAGTCACCACTGTGGTTAAATCTCCTTTGTGTTAATTGTTTTTTAAATTGCCGTGTTGTAATATGAAATTGTAAATGCACACTGTGCACTGTGATTTATTTGCATAAATTCAACCAGCCCTTCGCCTACATTTCCTTGCATGAAATGCTAATAAAATATTGTTTGGCAGGCAAACTCCGGCATCGTGACAGCCACGACCTGAAAGTTCATCAAATTGTGGTCCGAGTGGAGGGCTGGAAGCCCATCTCACCTGTGTCTGTGGATAAAGTTGGAATTTACTTTCGGCAAGCAGCCCCTGAAGTACAAAAAACTGCTGGCAATGTAAGTCTAAATGGTGAAATGTTTTTCCTTGCTTCATATCGGCTTGAATAATTGCATGGCCATTGAAATTTCAGTACTCACAACTGCCCCCGGCCAGAGTGGTAATAGCAGTGACGCTTGAAGGATCTGCCCAGAAATTGGTGACAGTAAGGTCTGCCCTGTTGATCACCAATAAACTTGAAGATGTTGTGGAACTCAAGTTGGAAAGTGCTGTGATTCAAACTGGAGGTATTGTGATTACAACTGTTGCAAAATTGTCAATGGGCAATGTTCATTTATTTTATCTAAATTCTCTCCTTTTTTATTTTATTCACTATGATTATTCACTTTCACAATATTTTTAAATGTATATATTTTTCTCCCCATCACGCTTTCATGTGCATGTCTTTGATTCAGTCGAAGCTCTTTTGGATGAAGTGATTGTCGATTCTTTGCTAGCTTTGGATCCATGTGTGGGTGAGTGGATTTTTGTTTTGTTTTATTTTGCTTAAAGTGTTGAAACGTATTACCTGTTGTTAGTCACCAAATTCTGTAGATGTCTTGTGCAGCATTGCTTCATAGATGAATGTAGTTACAGTAATGTGTTCCTCAATGCCTTAGTGCTTAGTCAGTTAACAAAAATTGAATTGAACTCTTGTCAGATAAGGGTGCAAATAAAAATTATTGGCTTCAGATGAGGTGCACATTTTGACTTTTCAAGACCAGGTTAGGTTTTTAAACTACAATTTGAGTTTTAAAATTGCACTCGGTCACTGAAGCACCTGACAGAAGAGACTCTGTGATTCACTACTTTGACTTAAATTTCCGAATTTTAAATTAATTTGTGATGAGATGTTTTAAGAAGAAAGTTGTAACTTAAATTGCTCATGTTCATCAAGCAAATGATTTCTCTCAGTTTTTAATGTATACTGACATATGGAAGATTATTTACATTTGTTTGTTTCATTTCAAATAATACTGATATAAGTACTGTTTCAATTTGACAATGTAACATATTTAAGCTACATACCAGTGCACTCATTATGATTGATAATAATTTTACTGAACAAGAATGAATAATTTTATTAATGCATTGAGTAATTTTGCACCCTTATTTGCAACACATTCAGTAGTCCTTTTCAACCAAATTGTGACTTACTTGCATAATGTGCATGTCCACCTCTCCTTCCATTATACCTTCATTTTATTTTTGTACGCCATTCTGCCCTTACCACAATCCTTCCCAAATATTACCCCAGCATCTCAGGTGATCCGAGTACCCCCGAACTCCACTCATGCGGTGTCTCTGTCCTTGGTGACATCCTCCATATGGGCACGGCCCCTGATGTCCAACCAGCCCCACTGCCAGTATGGCTACTGTGACCGCCAGTTACGCTGGAACCATCTGGTCACAGCAGGCCAGGTTGCTGAGGGGGTCAGGGTCTGCAGTCATGCATCATCTTCCAAGGAGAGACCATACAGGTCATTAACAACTAGGGGTTCTCAAAGAAACCAATCGCTTGGAGAATAAATGTTAGTTACTGCTACATTGGGCAGAACAATATTTTGTCCAATTCAGTGTTTCTCCATGTACTTATGGAATTATTTAAAAAGGAGGGAATAGATTATAAAATGGCATTCTTCAAGGATTATGTTTCTTTGTGAACACCCTCGCCCTTGATCAGTAGTTGCTAACAGCATCCGTATGTGTGTTTGTGTGGGAATGCTTGGGTAGTTGTCTGGAATTTTCACTCATCTTTCAAAGAGCATCACTGAATGTGAAAGGCAGGTACATGAGGCAGGAAAAGTACCATTAGGTATTGCTTTCAGATGTGAAAATTATGCAGCTGTATCCAGGTGACAGTGTTCCGGTGCCAATTCCACGTGTTTGGTCACCTCTGTGGTTCAGGGTCCTAGGGGATCTCGGAGGCACAGGTCAGAAGTGGCAGTTTTGCAACTTGGCCATCTATTGGTACTACACTTTAGCTCCTGGAGAGGAGCAGAGTGAGCAAAGGTTTTGTCGGCGAGCCGGACACAGGGATGAGCGTTATAGGTAAAATCTGGGTGGGGAAATCTATTTGAGTTGCATTCGGAGCATGATTATGTAGTGGACTGACTATGTGAGTTAGATATGCTCCATTATTAGGATGTAAGGAAGGCAATGTAATTATGAGGCCAGGTTCTTAGAATATCAGAGTTACGGTAGTCTAGTCATAGGCCAGGTATACGTACTGTGAGGAGAAAATGGAACCTGAGCTTGGGAGAAAGAGCACATGGGGTGATGTGTGAGGAAACTTTCACGAAACTAACCTGTCACGACCAAAAGGCAATTTATGGTAGAAGCAGGGCCAGCCCTAGGCTGGTGTAGGGCCCAGGGGAAGAAGAAAATGTGGGGCCTATTCTCAATGAGTAAATTTCTATACAACGCCAGTTACGCAGACAATTATTTTGTTGGGCGACTTATTAACGTACCGCCTAATTAATTAGTACTGCGCTAAGTCCTTTATGCATAGTTATAGGTTAGGTAGTTTTTCGCATATAATAATAATAATAATAATAATAATAATAATAATATAATTGGTGGGGTAATGCTTTCACCCATCAGGGTTTATCGCATGGACCTTTATTATTAGCTGTTGGTGTATACAGTGCCGGATCTACGAAATTTCGGAGGGGGGGCAGAAACCTTTCCTGCCGCCCCCCACCCCCACCCCCGCGGTTTGAAAGTTTGGTTTCATTTTTCTGACATGGATCTTCTCCAGTTTAGGCAGTGGCGCATGCAAAATGTTCTTTTTGGGGGGGAGCTGGCATGCGAGGAAGCCCGCCGCAGGCGAAAATTTTTGTGTGTTCAGGGCCACACAAGCTGAGGATGCTAAATTCCTTTCTGCCAGAAAGAAATATCGTCTTCAGCGTTGTTTTGCATTTCTGGGAAAGAGTCCCTAAGATGCACTACAGTTTTGACTACCAGTCCAAATAATATACTGTTTGCAGATATTTTCGTAATGAACGCACGTCTTGTCATTGTCCCGGAC
>JYFJ02002821.1:0-2500 GCA_000934665.2 Catajapyx aquilonaris
TAATAATCGAATCATTCGAATCCACCCGGCAATGACGTCACATTGCTACGCGATAATTGGCCCGGAGCTTTGCTGCGTTGCCGCTTCTATCTGTCACTCGCGTACCAACTGAACGTGTTCCAAATCCGACACAAATGAAGAGCTACAGGCTCCCCTTTCGGAACTAAACTTTTAAAAATGCCATGACAAATTGGAACCTCCTAATTACGACCGAATAAAATCGATTTCCATCAAAAATAACAAATATTAAGCACACCTCCAAATACCATGTTTAAGTTGGCAGCCGTGACAATTGCGCCTGCGCACAAGAACTTGCCGCCGATAATGGGCCCATATTAAATCGAGTTTAAAACGCAGATTCGAATGGAATGCATAGGATTGAACAGCATTTACTGCTGCATCGGTTGCGTATGTTTCCCTGATTTTAGCCCTTCTTATTAACATTCCAATTCTAGACTCTCATTTGATTAGCAAGTCGCTTCACTTCCACCTTAAACCCCAAATTAATGTCATTTTGCAGTGTTATATCTTATATGTTTAACTAGCATGTTACCCGGCGTTGCCCGGGTGTGTTGGGGTACTGGTAAAGGTAGGGGAATACATATATACTGTATTTTAGAAAGTTTGTTTGTTTGTTGTTTGTTTAAAATTTGCGTTCCATACACTCCGAAACGCGATATGACTTAAAACAGGCCTTATAAGTTACAATAAGCCAAAGTTTGTCACTATCTGTGATAGATTACCTGCTTCGGTGATAGCGTAGTTGACCCAGATACTGTATGCTGATTGGATGGCTTGCGTAAAAAGAGGAATTCGGATAGAGTTGGCCCAGGAAAAGACTGCACAGCCAGGTGTTTTTTTCCAGAATGTTTGACCCCTTGACCCCCCAAATCCACAAATAAACTCATTTATTTATATAGATTTTCAAAGAAATAATTGTGGGAAAATGTAACTTAATGACTTAAATAAAGAGTGTCAGTGGAGTATTGCATGATCTTTAATCACTGTCTAATTGAAAAATGTAAATATACAGCATATAATTATGCTGATTTATGCCAAAAAGTGTTCATCTCATAACTTAGTTAAAATAATGGAACAATGTAACATCCTTATACCCATTTCAAATAGAAATAGTGTTTTGATTTCTGTTTTAAACAAGCATAAAGTTGTATTACAAAAACCCACAGAAAAATAGGATCGGTGACACTAAGTTGTGGTCCTTCCCAGAAAACTTGAAGCTTTATGGTTATGTCCCAGCAACATACAGTAGCAAGTCTGTTATAATTGTATGTTGACCTATAATATCAGCATTAATCATGATGGCACTATTGCACATGAATAAAAAAAATGTTGTCATTAATACTTCTTATATATTATACACAATTTGAATTTTGAACCCTTTCAAGACAGTTTCTTATCACGAGTTACACCATTACTTCTAAAAAAGAAACATTGGTGAATTTCCTTATCTAGGCTACTCTTGCTTTCTTTTTGGGGCGTATGACTTCTTGCGGCGACAACAAGCCCGAAGTACCCTCACAGTCACGTAGATAGGAATTATTAATGCAGCAAAAAGGAAAAGGTAGACATCTACCAAATAATACTGAACCCAGTTCATATCTACAGCAGGCGATTGAAGGTGTTTTCCACCTTTGTGGCGAATGATATTTTCTACCCAGAAAACCGCGTTTTCCATAGGATCTGGATTCTGATCTTGAAACACCTTGGACAAGTCTTGCATTTTTGTCCTGTAGCTGTAATAAATAATTACATTCGTGTTAAAAAGGTGATGCACACTACAGTCCTACAGGGTATAAGCTCAAAAATGTAATTCCTCACCTTGAGTCATCCAATATTCGCTTAATGGCTGCCAACAATGACTCTGTGGTGATCTTATCAAGTTTCAGGCGGATACCTTGTCCATCAAGTTCGACACGACGCATGTTCAAATCCTGGTCTCCAAACATCGGAAATCCCACCAGGGGAACACCATGCCATGTTGCTTCTTGGGTACTCAGCAGACCACCGTGGGTTATAAAAAGGCGGCATTTTGGATGACCTTATCAGTAAGATCCAGTCAGTATCCTCTTAAAAAATAATTGGAAACAGCAGGCTACATACCCAGGAGATCCTGCTGAGGTAGCCATTTGGAGAGCTTCACATTAGATGGCACATCGCTGAGTTCGATATCCACCTTCCACAAGACACGCTGCTTCAATTTGGAAAATACATCAAGCAACACTTGGCGTTGACTTTCCGGAACCATGTTGAAAGACACTATAGTTCCCATGCTGAACAATATGAAGCCATCGTCTCCAGAACCATCTACAAATTCAGCAAGATCCTGCGCCAGAAATAAATAATTAATTAAATAACTCTACCAATGGAAAACGGATACTCATATTATACACTATAAAAATGTCTAACCTGAGACAAAGGTTTTGGAGCCCTGCAGTGAAGTCCACCAACAGGAACAATAGCTGGTGACATTGAACGCGGA